>JAAEAF010005155.1:0-82269 GCA_011037195.1 Triatoma infestans
ACTATCAAGCTCTCTTTGGTGATGCATTACTACTAATTATGTCTCTCCTGTTTGCTAGTAACAGTAACAACCGACACGCCATACTGTCACTAACTTATCTATAATACAGATATGGTAATGACGCTTTCGGGGCAAAAACTTTGCATGTGTATATACAGTTTACTGTGGACAATAGTCGCACGGAGTGTTTTGTTTGCAATCAAGTAGACAGGCCAAGGACATGTTTTCCTTTTAAACACTTTCTGTTCTGGGAAATATATGTATATATATCCCATTTCTGAGGTTTTATTTATTTATTTATTTTTTTGTGTGCATCTTATTATTAATTAAGCAGTATAAGAAATTGTATCTTTTGCTGTCGTTAACACTTCGATATTAGCTACAATATATGAACTTTCGAGAATTAACATACACAGTTGCTGTAACGTTCTCGCAAATTGAACGTTAGTATGTATTACCATTATTTACTAAGTATGAGGTCAAGTTTCGCCTAGATAATTTTTCACCAATCAAGTTCTGCAGGAAGGATGTTTATGATTTTTATTTAACAAAAAACTCCTTTTTGTTGAACATATAGAAAGCTGTATTGACTGTTCAACAGTAAGTGTGCGTCAAAACGTGATAGAAAAACAGATCTATGTGCTGGCTTGCATTATACATCTATAAATTCTCTTCTGCCTTCTGCCGTCCAAAACAGGCTATCATATCAGACAACCAAACAACAGTCTCTAACTTCTCGCATCTTAAGCCATCCTGCATCCTGACCAATCCAAAACTCCTTCTCTGGATCTTGCTTTCCCGTCTGATTAGAGCCATGTTTCAGGGCCATAGGTCAATAGGGGTCCAGAGTGATCTTATATATTTCAACCTTAGCAAATTTCCTAGTTACATTTCTGTTCTTTAATATTGGCTGAAGTGCCCAAATATACTTATTTCCAGCAGCTCACCTCACCGACACTGCCCCTAGATACTTGGATTCTTTAACAGCGCCTAACATAAATTCTTGCAGGTTCAGAAAAAACAATATGTCTACGCAGACTGGGTATCTGATTTTCCGACCTTTCACCTTAAGCCCAAGATCTTTAGCCCAAGATCTTTAGCCGCTGCTTCAAATTCCAGGAAACGTTGATTTCAGTTCCGCTTGTTAACGAGCTGAAATGATCACATCATTAGCATAGGCTATGACCTGAACTTATTATATAAACAGCATTTCCGGTTGCCGACAGTTAAGTGATCATCATCTTAAGGACAATATTGAACAGGATCGGTGACAAAGAGTTGCTTTGCCTTAGTCCCCCATGATTCTGAACTCTCGTGAGATCTTTCCCTGGATTACAACCGTTTCGTAGTTCTCAGAAAAATAAATGCCGATCAGTTTAATCAACTTTGCTGGGAAAACATGCTCGCTCATCTATAGTGATTACACTATGTTTTTTCACCAGATCATATCCATTTTGAAGTAAGTATGTTAACATTCTGGACAAAGCACATTTCTATAATTGATCGAATTATGAAAATATGATCAACGGTTCATTTCTCTTTCCTAAAGCTAGAAACTGGTAATCCCTCAAAACCGATTTCGAAGAGAACCTTATTGAATTTCCAGATGATCGGTTACTTAAGAAATACTCTGTTTGTGGACACAGTGAACAAAGAAACTCAGGAAAATCCGGACAAAACTTTTCAGCCCCAGAGACATTAAAATGGCAATAACCATTTGCTACGCGTGAAAAAATGTCCGATAAAATATAATAACTGAAGTGGTTGTCCTAATTTAAATCAATTTTTATAATTTTACAATGCTACATTGTAAAACTACTGAAAAAGTAAATGTTTGCTCATGCTGCCAAAGTTAGAGAAATAAATTCTGAAACCATCAAAAACAAATAAAATATAATATAGGTTAAACTATTTAAAATAATAAAAACACTACACTTGCACACTTTCTTTTTTCTAACTTAATTTAGCATATTAGTTTAATATGCAAATGAAGATAACAAGTCTCTAATGAATATATATATGAATAAATGTAACTATTGTTATAAAAAAGAAATCAAGTTTTTTTAATGAAGAATAGGTTGAATTTTAAATTAATACAATCAAACAATTGAAATGAATCATCTATTATATTTTATTTTTTATTTTTTTATTTAACAAACCATTATTGTCACAGTTCTGCTAAAAGAATGATGTAGAAATGAATAGGAAGAGAACTTTAGATACAATGAATGAGAGAGGCGAGTTGATTTGTGGTCTGGTACATCTTAAACAGTTGAAATTAAATTATCCAAACAGTAGATTTGTGATGGTCTGGTGACCAAACTAACTGCCCGTAGCCATCCGTCCTGCCAGTCTCCTACATACACTTTACAATAACTCCCCTATAACAATTAATCCCCCGTTATTTACATTAGGGTACTTTATCATAATAATGTTATTACAAATATGCAAAATTGAGTATTATAATCATTAATATAATAAGTTGTTTTTTTTATTGAATTTTTCTACAAGTATTTTCTGATTAAAGAATGTATTATTAAGAGTATAATTTATATAATTATTAAGAGTGGTAATTTAAAGAGTAGTAATCTGGAATATAGCTCTGGGATATATAAATATACTCTTTAAATACACTTTTAATGAGTTATACAAGTTATACTCTCAATAATACATTCTTTAATTAGAAAAAACATGGACAAAAATCAATTAAATAAACTTATTTTAAATTTTTATCACAATACTCAATTGTGCATATTTGTAATAACATTATTATGATAAAGTACCCAGAACATATCAGGTCGCTATTAAACGACATGCTGGGAGAAGGCGGCTGTCCTAGAGCCGGGAGAAGATCTGGAAAAGCCTTCTAAACCCTAAAACGCGGCCAACGCGGGGCTATTTAGGGTTCAAACATGACTGTCGGCATGATTATCTGCAGTACCACCTCCATCGCATTGGAGTAGTCGGGATTTCCTGGTGCCCGCTCTGCAATATAGAAGAAGAAATGACTGCAGAACATAATACACAGCACTCGGAAGTGCTGAAACAAATATCCCCTAATCGATGACCTGGGCTGCAAGACATAAAATGGCGTAGTAAAAACATAAAAAGGCCGCGCTTGATCGTTGGTACCGAGCAGTTCTCAGGATAGCTAAACCTCCTAGCGCTCCACCTTTAGCAAATCTCTTAACTGACGGAGAGGAGACAACATCATATAATGAATATAATGCCATGTCATCATATAATAAATATTGCCATGAACATAATGGTAAAGTAACTTGTTATTGTATGTTTCTAAATTAAAACGATTATGTTATCGGCTTAAAGGGAAATGTTTCTAGCTAGGACGGAGACTATTATAATACTTAATTTTTTGTTTGTTGATTTCTAGGATTGGTGGTGACTAAATTCATCTAAGTCTGTGTGATGATACTGTATGTTAGAATCTACCGCTTGACCATCCAGATCCATTTCTGATACGATTACTTCAGATTTTCCTATTTGAATTTTTCATACAAAAAATTCTTCCATCCTTGAACCTCAAGTAACAAATAAAGATCCTTTTTGAAGATCCTTTGCCGCCAAGAAAATGTTATTATTTCTTAAGAACATAGTTTCATTAATGTAGAAATTTACTCTACAATATTAAAATTCAAAAGTATCCAATTTCATCATTGTCAAGTTAATTTCTATTTCATAATTTTAAATTTTTTTAAGAAATTTCTTTTAAAGCGTACCACATCACTGAATTTGACATTTATAATTTGAGTAAGCTGTTTGTGATTATTTCTATGTTTGTGATGCTTTCTAACATCCGAAGAGTACATCACATTATTAAATAATCGTATACATTTGAAAGTGAATTAAATATATAAATACTTAAACAATATAATTAAAAAATTCAGTTAAAATGTTTGTATGGCAGTAATCAACTAGCGTCTGATTTCACAAGGGAAGTTCCACGTCGAATCTAAAATACGAAGTTGTTAATAACAATAAAGTGAAGAAATATCGAATATTTCGTTCAATCAATGCGTAATCATGAAAAATATAAATTATTTTACCTAATAATTTTGGAAGAATAATAAATTCGAGTAGCCCGGACAGAAAATGGATGTTATGGTTGAGAAAGCCACGGACGGTTTTTTTAGAACGGCAGCGGCGGACAAGGTTGGAATAACTAATGTGGTAAACAAACAGATGGCAAACCATCGTTAATCGTCCATGACACTAAAAAAAGAGAAGAAGAAAGTCGAAAACTGCCTTTGTTTAGAAAGATATTTGACAAAACAAATATTCTGCCTGGGAGTACTAGGCATTGTTGGAGAGAGTTAAAATAAGAATACAACAATTTTAAAATATATTTTTTTATGACATTCTTTATTTATTAACGATCTGCATCAGCTTTACATGATACATATAATATTGAAGGGCGGTCCTGGCAATCATACTGTTATGAACAGACAAAAATAGTAAACAGGCAATTTCAAGATAAGAAGTCAGTTCATCAGTCTTGGAGGCGGTTATAGGACCAGCATTGGTTGATGGGATGTACGGAATAATTCCGTACAAGATTTTGAATTAGTTATGTATGGAATTTTTTATATTTTGATTTTATGGTTTTGACCACAAGTAAAATTGGTAAAAGTTAAAGAATGATTTGGTTAAGCCCTACTTTTTTTTTACATCGGAAAGCCCTATAAATCTACATCGATTTGAGTTTTATTGTAAATATATTAGTCTTATTATTCTACCAGTCGTTTTAAACCCACTATTAGATGAAGTTTGTTTATTCCAGTATTAGGTTCCTGTTTTTTTTTTTAATCTCGTTATATTCATGTTGGCCCACTTTATTCGCTTGATAATGTGTATTCCAAAGAAGCGAACCAAGTTTTGTATTGAACTTGAGTGTCATTCGCAGCATGTAGATTGCTGTTCCCTTCAAAGCAGATGGCAGATTGTAAACATCGTATATCCGATTCGCTGTTGTTCCAATGCTACTTCTTCTCAGCGGGATAGCCGGAATGATGTTAACAACTTGATAGAAGAGGACTTAATACGTCTCAATTTATTGCTAGACGGTGTTCTCTCCTTTTCATTTTTCCATATAATGAGCACCTGTCTTATGAAATGGCTTATCAGCTATTCTGATATATAATATGATTTGTGTGTCCTTCAATATAGCACCTTCTTTCGCATATTTATCTACAATTTCATTATAATGTAGACCAACATGGTTAATGACTTGAACTAGCAAATTATTTTAATCTAGTTGATTCAGGGAATCCAAAACACTCTTAGAGTCTGAAAAATATTAAATGATATCGACTTTGATCATTGGAATTGATTTAATCTTACTGAGCCCAATACTCTTCAACCTCTACTGCTCAGACATACCCTGAACCTGCTAGAGCGACATTAGCTACCTACTCAAACGATGTTAGCCTCATCCAATACAGACATTAGCGAAAGCATTACTGACTTACTAACATCAATAGGCTGAATTTCTAGCTGGTTTCACCGATGGAAGATAAGTTAAACCTATGTAAAACTAAAGCGAAAATCTTCGCTCTCCCGGCGTTTTCGAAATGAAGACCTTTGTCTACTAACAATTAACAACCAGGAAATTCCCTGGCAACAAAAAAGACTAAGGAGTGCGTTATCTGGGCGTAATCCTTGATGCAAGACTCACCTGGAGACTGCACATTAACACTAAACTGCAACAAGGATACACCCGATTGAAACAATTGTACCCACTTATTAAGCAAAACACACCAATGAAACATTTTTGCACCGTACTACTCTACAAAACAATCCTTAGACTTCACCTGACATACGCCGGCCCAGTTTGGATAACTGCTAGCAATATACTGACAAAACGATTGCAGACTTTCCAAAACAAGGTACTGCGAATTGCACTAAACGTTCCCTGGTTCATCAGAATTACACAAACACACAGAGAACTTGACATGCAAGATATATACACACACATGGCTAAGCTAACGGTCAATTTCTTCCTATCACTTCATACAGTACCTTAGCTTCACATTACCACATAGGCGACCCTACTCCATCTTGAAGATTCAAATTCAGACTCTACCAAGATCTCTGAGAAGACTCATCTTTGTATTGTTGTTGTTTTCATTTCCTTCCAATTAGCTCTATGTTTAAAGCTCTAAAGTGAGCTGGCCCATATGAATATTTGTAAATAAATAATAAATAATTGTTACACTATTACACGGTTGCAGGAAAAAAAAATTTTATTCAGCCGGTAATAAAATGAGAGAAATAAATTACATTCAGACATACCTTTATAGAAAATAAAGTGGAAAATAGATTATTCCTTTTTTGACGAATATGATGCAACAGAAATCATTAAGGGCAGGAATTTTGGTAGGATAGCTAAATCTATTAGGAGAAATGTATTAAAAAAAAAACTAAAAATGGCGAGCTGCGCTGATAAATTGGACTAACCCTGTAGAACAAATGAATCCAAGTAATTCTTTAAAGAGTAATATATTGAAATTTTATAATGATTAAATAGAAACTACTTTTGTACAATATTATAGTCTGAAAGTAGTATCCGCTCCATGGAGCAGTCAGACTTCTGATAATATTAACTGGAGAAACTGCCAGCTTGCAGATGTAATTATTTTGAAAATATGCTGCATGTTATTAATGACGAATTTCTCGTTAATTTTTACAATTTTAAAGGTAGTAGAATAATATTTTTGAATTTGTCCACTTTATTAGATTAGATTAAAAGGGATCTCTCTCTCTCTATGAGTATATATATGAAGAGATTGATTTCTTAGGGCGCCAACCAAAAAAAATGAAAACAAGAAATTATACAGTACCGTAAAATGAAGTGCACAGTTTTGGGTATCCACTTCTTTTTCTTTACTTTTTTTTTTGTTCAACTTGCATAAATACAACTGGGTAAGCTCAGAAACACTGTTGCTTCAATCTGAATACAATACGACCTTTTAAAGGCTGACATATACACAATCCACAAATCGTCGAGCCGCATTTCTTTTATTACTTACCCATGTAAAGCGTTAATTTATAGCTTATTTATGCCACCTCCGTGGACCCAGGCAAACTGCGGCTAGAGGCGAACACTGTCTCTCTCTCTCACTCTCTCGCTCTTAAAAAGGAAAAAATACGAGCAAGACGTAGATCAAGGGGTTGAGAGTAGCGGTAAAGCAATATATTTGGGCGTTGCCAGTATGTGATCCCTGCGCTTGGCACTATAGGATGGTTCTAACCACTTTCCTAGAGTGCTACATATATCTAATACTAACGACAGTCAGCCGAGCACAAGCGTTTACGCTTTAAACAATATACACTTATATATATTATATGTAGCTATTTTAAATTTTTAAGTTTATAAATAAAGTGCAGTTTTCGTATAGAGAGTTTTAATAAAACTATTTGTATGATCTCCCAAAAAAAATAAAAATAAAAAAATTTAATGAATTTATATTTAATTTCAAAGAAGCTGAATTCTTAATTTGGAGTTATAGTCCTTAGGATCTGGTCCTCATCAATAAGTTGTTTCCTGTTTTGTATATACACGGTGTCCCAAGGTATATGGATAACGACTTTTTCTCGGAAACTTAGATAGCTAGAAAAAAACTAAAAAATACATGTCCCTGTAGTTTTTTGTTAAAAAACCAAATTTAATTTGCAAATTTGTTTTGGAGTTTCGAGAAGCGAGATACAGGCACCAACTTTATTTTTTCAAATGGGGAGGTGTGGTTTTTATTTAAGAAATAGATTCCACTATTTTTTGTAAGAAAAAATTACTTGAACGGTTTTATTCTTTGGGCGATATTTTACAAGTTATGAATGAAAACATGATTCCTATAAGAAATTTAAAAATGATATTATAACGGTTTTTTGATTGAATAAGAAGAAAAGTACTATTTTATTATAAATTTTAATCCTCATTAATTACAGATCTTGCTCGAACTGGCCTCCACCAATTAGAGATGTATTTCTTTGGACGTAAGGTACAATTGGCAGGAAGAAGCATGTGTACGGGGACACGTATTTTTTAGTTTTTTCTAGCTATCTTAGTTTCCGAGAAAAAGTCGTAAATATATACATATTTAGCCAGCCTTACATTGCGTTTCATGATACATGCTTTGCCTGGTTCCTGCTTCAGCCAGTAAAACTTCACTAGGTTTCTAAATATTGCTCCTCCGAAAATCTTAACATTATAATCCAGCCACCTTAGTTTGTCTTTCCTTAAAGGAGATATATTTGTGTGGGATTTCCCTTAAAGTCAGTCGGTACATTCCTAATTCAACGCGTACTTATCCTCCAATTGTTCACGTAGGATTAATGTGTTCTTTAGAATCTGATTTTTAATTGTTTTTTTTCTGCCAGGATCCAAGTTTCGCTAATAAACATGTTTACACTTTCTAAATAAAGAGCAAAACCGAAAAAAAATTTAGATTCTGATTTCTAATTTGCTTGCTATATATGAATGGGCAAGACTTTTGCAAAATACTTATGGTAAATGTGATGGATGCAAGAAATTATATCTATTTAATTGAAGAAAATTGAGAAAAATGTGAGCTTGTTAGCAAAAAGGGTAACCCAGGTAGAAGAAGTACTGTTACAGGAAAAGTTCATGAACCTTGATAGCATTGTCTGACCCTTCTTCTCACAGGGGAAAATTTGAAATAACAATTAGAAGACATTCCTTAAAGACAGTTTGGGCTAGACATTTAAAAGCAGAACACTTGTTTTTCGCTCTCTTAGTATCAGTGCATATTAATAAGTTTATACATTCTTTGCAAATAACTTGTAGTTATTATCTTAATAGAATATATTTAATGTTAGCAGTGGTGACTACTTTCTTATTTCTGAAACTTCTCTCCTAAACAAATATACTTACAAGCCCTTTTACTAAACCGCTCGTGCTACCAAGCTACCACTACACTAAAACACATCACACCAATAACATTTCATAGAGATTGCTGATCTCGACGTAAAAAATGGATAATTTTGCTTCCATGGAATGCAAATTGTTTACAGTTTAACAATTTTGATATGAATGACAGATGAAAGTAAAAAGCTTTTAAAGGAAAAAAAACAATGATGATATCCCAAATTGTAATTAATTAATTGGTTAGTAAAGCCGTTCTTCATTTTCTCAAATTCAACTTTGACAAATTTCTGTAGGCTGCTGTTAAATGTTATTTGCATGCATTTCATGTACATTTTCCAATGGAAAACTAATATTTTAAATCAATTTGGTTAATTAAGGGGTTAGCGCAACCAACTATTGAATTTGACAGATTATTAATGAAAACATTTAAACAATTTAATTTAATTAAAAGTTTCATCATTTGCAAGAATGTTTTCTTTATTACTACAGGAATGAAAATATTCTAGATTTATGAAGTTTAGAAACTTTTTTTTTTAATTAACATTAGCTTATCGAATGATGAAATCTAGACAAAATCTTGATGCGATAAGAAGATGACGAAAAATAGTTGTATGGTGAACCTTTAGTGTTCCTACAAAATTCCTCCACGGTCGCCTCGAAACTGATTGATGAAACTTAATATTTCAGTTATAAACTTGATACCATAGCATTCCTATTTACAATTGCTGATTAAAGCTAATCTCCATCATTGACTCCATGCTCTACGAAGCCATAAGTCATCTAAAAATATTTTTTTCTACCTTACATACTTTGCTAATTATATTCTATTCATATCCTATTTATTCATTACGAACTAGTTAATTCCGCTCTTTTAATTTAAAATGAGCAGAAATATGTACATGTTGGGTAAAAGAAATTGGTCTACATATTTTAATTTTTCATAATAAAAATAGAAATGTAATCCCCGATGAACAAGTTAATTTTTCCAGATCTTAAGAAGGAAATATATTTTTCTATGATCTCGATTCATGCAAAGGAAAAGTTTATGGTGTATAAACGGGAAATTAATATCACTGCCATCTAAACGAATATTATGCAATTCATATTCTCTATAACAAATGTGTAAGCGTTAATTTTTTTTTTTTGTTATTGTTCTGTTTGCCAAGTTAGAAATGTTTACAATCAATTTACACATAGCAGCCATACAAAATTACATCATTTCAGTTTTACCTTCTTTTTTTTTTTTCCTAAAGAAGAACACAAATCCGCAAGAGAGGATTTACTGAGGGTGAAATAACATTATCACTCAATGATGGGTGAAGGAGGAAGATAGAGTAGAAAACTTCAAGTTACAAAAGAAGAAAATATAAATCAAGTCACCACCGCCTATCATACTTTACGCCAATAGAATCCTCAAACCACCACCAAACATTCGTTTCCCTTTCCTATAGACATGGTAAGTTTTTTGTAGTTACTTTTTCTTGTTCATTCCTAATTATACAGGTCTCCCCTTCTAGCTTTTAAGAACTGTGTTGCTGTTGTACAAATATCTGATCAAAACCCAATTGGATGTTGGGTTTGTCGGCTCATACTCGCATTAATGTACTCTTATTTTTTTTATGGTTACTTATTTAAACTAGTAAATTTTATTCTTTGAAAATAAAGGAATACGAAAAGTGAAATCTTAAAATTAAATTATAATAGTGCATCTGCCTAAAGTTTATAATCTTACTTATTGAAACATTAAATTAATGGTTCTAATAAAGGAACTAAGGGAATCTTCTCAAACAGATCGATAAATAGGAGAGTAAGGTGTCTGTCCATTCAGTAGAAGCTTGTTAATACATACAAAATAATCCAACTTCCATAATATGAACAATAATCCACAATTATATAATTCAAAATAAAAGGATAATACATATTCACAAGCCCAAAATAATTCTAATAATGATTTTACAAACACACATTATCCATTTCATCTTTGAAATCGAGTTATTCGGGGTTGCCCTTTGCATTTGAACTGCGAACAGTGCCTCATTAAGCTCTTTTTTTTTTTTTTTTTTTCTTTTCTATCTATGGTTAACTACTTATTATTATTATTATTATTATTCACAAAAGGGCAGGGCAAACCCTAAGCTATCCAAAGCCTCCCAGGGCCCATATAGCTATTCCTAAAGAATAACAATCACTGGGACTAGAACAAAAATCCAGGCCCGGGTTTTAACCATCTAAGTTTCACCAAAGACCGAACAAATCGGACCAAACCCTTAAAAGGACACAGCTTAAGATCCTCTACCGATATCCTATTCCGGCCGAAGGTCCTAACCTAATCTTCTCACAGCCCAAACAATCCGTCATCAGATGCATGGGTGTTTTCTCCTTCGTCTCACAAACTCTACAAAAGAGGTCAGGCATGAGTCCCATTGTATAGAGATGTCTCCTTAAACCACAATGCCCAGTTAGGAATCCAACCAGATGCCTGAGGGAGGTCCATGAAAGACATCGGACCCCGCTACTCAAAGCGTCCGGACCCCCAATGAGCTTTGGTTAACTACTTACTAGTTAAACGAAATTTCATCAGAATAGTGCTTCCATATAATAACGCAAACATACCAATTAAAAGAGAGTTTATCATGGGAAGTCAAATAGAGCTGATTGTGAGAAATGTGAAAAAAATTGAAAAATACCAGAATAAAAAGAGATGGTAATGATAAGCCTAGTATGCAATTAGAACAAGCAAACTGCATGCAATTAGAAGAGAAAATCTGAAATACGTATAAAGAAAAAAACTTAAATAAACAGAGATAGATTATTCATTCGAAATGTGGGGTATGTGATGCTGAGAAAATAAAGGATTATTCTATAATATAATACTGATGTTTACGGTTCTACGAAATATTTTAAACATTGATCCCCCTTTATTGGTGACCCGATTGTTTACAACATTTTCATCTATATCTACACCATCTGTTCAACAACTGACCAGTCACAGTGATCAATGTCAACAAATTGGTAGTCAAGTGTACGAGTTATCCGTCTACCAGGTGAATTTCATTAAATCAAAAACGAAATAGTCGATCTGAATAATGCAATAAAAATTTAGTACTATAACAAAGGTGGAATTAAAAATAATCATATAATTATCACAAATTTTTTGTATTTTCTTTCTTAACGAAAAATTTTTAATTGACACTAATTTACGATCTATTTATAAAATTTATTATTTGATTCACAATAGCTCAGGACATCAAATTCATTCAAAATCCTGAGCTTTAGTGAATAAACAGCCGGCAAGCAATAATGTCTCTACCACGTGGAAGAAGGAAATGAAAGAAGATGTTTATTGCTCTTATTTACAAGGCGACTGCTATTAAGGATGAACATCCAATAGAAATTATTTATTAATAAGGCTCGTTGGAAGTATTAGGAAAGGCATTAAGGTATTAGCAGTTGTATTTCGTCCAATTTGGCCAGAAAAAAAAAGGATATGGTTACACACGCTAGATAGATAGATTCTAACGGGGGAATTGGCTCTTCAGCCTACGCCACCGCGTCACCCCAAGGATCTATTGTGGCACCCCCCGAGTTGGAGACCCTCCCCCTATCCTGTCCTTAACCGGACTGTGGAATTGGGGGGGGGCTCCCAGGTGGTCAGTCAGAGCTCCTGCCATCAGAGCACCCTCTCGAGTCCTGCTTGCCTTAAAAGACTTAATAGGTCCGAGAGAGGGCCCTGGCTGAGGCTTGTTGGCACCAGCTTCTCTTTACCAAAGAGGCGGTACCTTAGCCAGACCAGCCCCTCGCACTGACATACCACATGCAGTGCCGTCTCCTCTTCCTCCTGACAAAACCTACATAGGCTATCCGTTGCCAGGCCCATGCGATGCATGTGCTTATTTAATCTACAATGGCCAGTGAGAACGCCAACTGCTATCCTTATGGCCACCCGGCCTAATTGGAGTAGTTCCGCAGTTAGCTTGGGCGAGTGGCTATGAATAAACGTTTTCGCCTGCCTCTGGCCTGGAGTTTTGACCCACCATTCCCTTGATCGGTCCTGCATCCATAACTTAATGGATGCACTCCTGAGGCATCTTGAGACACCACAGAACGGCTCCGGCCCGATAAGTGCTCTCATTGAACCCTCCCGGGCCAGGCGGTCCGCCGCCTCATTGCCTCTGTAACCCGAGTGCCCAGGTACCCAAACCAGGAAGACCTTATTATGGCTACTAATTTCCCTGAGTGCACCTAGGCAGTCCCACACCAGCCTTGAGCTGATCTCCCACGAGTCAATTGCCCGCAGAGCAGCCTGGCTATCCGAATAAATGACGACTCTGGAGTTATAAACTCCCCGTCTTCTTATTTCGGCGGCGCAGATAATAATCGCGACTAGCTCCGCCTGAAAGACCGTAGCTAGCCTTCCCAGGCTCACCGAGATATTACATCTCGGATGAGCCCCGTACACGCCGGTTCCCACTCCATCTTCCATCTTGGACCTGTCCGTGTACCACATAGATTCGCCTGTAATTGGCGGCCCATTCTTCCATGCCCCTCTGTCTAATATCAAGACTTTGAAGGGTTTTTGGAAGTCATACCTAGGAGTCATTATGTCCGTAGGCAGGCCCATTACACACACTAAGTATGGGTCTTGACGAAGTTCCACTTTGTTGAAAGGAAATAGGAATGATGGGACTTCGTTTCATTTTCTTCGTAAATAAGTGGTTTTTGCTTGTGAAATGGTTTCTAAATGTTGCACTCAACTAGATATTGCGAAATTTTCTCTTGCCTTAATCTTTGGCGTTTATTATTCATACGGAGCTGATGTGAAATAAACCGGAATAAACAATGGGCAAAATGCATTTCCCCCCATAAGGTGCCCCGGCCACTAGAATTACATTTAGAAACAATGCAAGCGTAGTTAGGTCCGCAACGCTGGAAACTCAAGAATTTCTTCTTTTTTTCCACTCTCCAACATCATTTTGTGATAATCAATAGAATTCAAACTTTCCCTCATCTTCAGCATTTCTAGAAAAAATGTGATATCAAAGCTGTGCAAGTTAAGGCATATCCGGCTATTAATTAAGACATTCTGAAGATGGAAAAATGCCTCAACCCAGAAAAATGACTGTAAAATTATACAGGCTATGCTGAAATAATAGACTGACTTTAGTCAACAAATTTTTGTGGTTAAAAGTCACAAATTTTTTTTAATTTTTTTAATGTAAAATTGACTAATTACAAATAATAGAGAAAATATAAAGAAAATATTCTAGAATCAGATAAATTAGGATTTCATTGTTACATTTTCAATGCATATTAGTAATACAAAATTGTTAATGAAAGAGAGCTACCCCCTTTATCACTACAATATGTTAATTCAGCTACGTGTTAATAGCACACAGTTGTTCGTGATTTGTTTTTATTAGGGATAGTTAGTTGAGATGTAAAAAAAGACTTAAATGTATTTCCATTCTCCTCTCTCACTTCTACCTTAAAGATTAAATGAGTTTTCTAATTTCTTCAGCTATAATTAAATTTTATTACCTTTTATACGTTTTAATTACTTGCATTGTGTAATTACATTTAAAATGGAGGATTAACTGAGATACAATAAGATTTAAGAGATATAACTTGTAATATTGATTTACATCAGAGGTAATTGGTGATTTTGGAGTTTGATTATTATAAATTAAAGGGCAATTTTCATCTTATAATGTACTGATGTTCCGTAATAGAGGCAAGGAGTTGAAAGGAAGTATCATCATTCCGTCCAAATATCTTGTCTAAATTTCATTAATATCCGCATTCATTAAGATTTTTATCTAAATTGTCTGCAATTCTTTGGTTTGTTTACTTTCTAATCACAAAGATTAAATAACGTCAAAATATTTAATAGAACTCGAAGAGTTTGACTTACTCTTATTCGTGATGGAAGATTCTTCTCGTCCGTTACTTATATGAAGGAAAAGGATTGTGAAATTCGGTCTTTTTTAAAAAAGTAAGAAAACTTAAATTCTTGCCAAAGTTTTGACAAATATATTGTCTTTTCCAAGGCATAAAAAAAAAAACAAAAAAAAACTATTAAATAATCTTCAAAACATATCAAACTTAAAAACTTATGTATAATTTTGGAAAATAAAAAGTTGAGAACACCTCAACAACACAGAGAATAGTGTGTAATAATAATTGAATAACAGAGTAATAATAATAGAACCAAAGTTCACTATTCTCTGTGTTGTTGAGGTGTTCTCAACTTTTTATTTTCAAAAAATTATACATAAGTTTTTAAGTTTGATATGTTTTGAAGACTATTTAATAGTTTTTTTATTTTTTTATACCTTGAAAAAGACAATATACGAGGTGTGTAAATTAAGTAATGAGACTGATTTTTTACTTTTTTTTTATTCAAATAAAATTACAATTCAACATTGTCCCCTTCAAAGTAACTACCTTGGGAAGCCACACAACACTGAAGACGATTCTTCCATTCGTCATAGCAGTGCTGGAACTCGGATACTGGAATAGACTTCAGTTGGTCGGTTACGGCTGTTTGAATATTCTCCAATGTTCCAAAATGACGTCCCTTGAGGTGATTTTTCAATTTGGGGAACAAAAAAAAGTCACATGGACTCAAGTCGGGTGAATAAGGAGGCTGAGGAGCCACAGGAATGTTATTACTGGCCAAATACTCATTAATAGAAATCGCGGTGTGACACGGAGCATTGTCGTGATGCAACACCCACTTGTTTTTGATGTTTGGTCTCACACGCATGACTCTTTTTCGAAGTCTCTCAAGAACTTCTCGGTAAAAATGTTGGTTTATCATTTGGCATTGAGGCACAAATTCTTTGTGAACGATTCCTTGGCTATCAAAAAAGCAAATCAGCATGCATTTGATTTTTGACTTGCTCATTCTTGCTTTTTTTGGCCTTGGAGAGGTTGAAGTGTGCCACTGCATGCTCTGACGCTTAGTTTCTGGTCATACTCAAACACCCAAGACTCGTCTCCTGTAATAACACGTTCCAAAAAATTGGGATCGTTTTCAATTGCTCCCAAAAAGTCAAGGCTCCTTTCCTTTCTGATGTCTTTTTGCTCTTGTGAAAGATTTTTCGGAACCATTTTTGCACAAATTTTTCTCATCCCCAATTCATTAGTCAAAATTTGATGAACGGTTGTGTGAGTCAAATTCAACTCTTCGCCGATCATTCGGACTGTCAAACGACGATCTGAACGCACAAGATCGCGGATTCTGCCAACATTTTCGTCGGTTCTTGAAGATGAAGGCCTTCCGCTGCGAGGCTCGTCTTCAATTGATTCCCTTCCGTCTACAAACGACTTAAACTACCTAAAAACCTGTGCTCTCGACAAAACATTGTCTCCAAAGGCCTGGCACAGTTTTTCCGTTGCACTGTGCCCAAGACTGAAGCAAAACCTGATAGCACAACGTTGCTCGCAATTGATGTCATTTGTCGAAACGTTGGCAAGAATTGATCTCACAATCCTTTTCCTTCTTATTCGTGATTAGAGGAAGCGTAACTGATCGTCTCAAACTTTCGAAACTGAGTTTTCATTGGAAATAAAGATCGTGAGGTCTTCTTAAAAAAAAAAAAAAAAAATTGAATGGACTGTTTGTATGCGAACAAAATATATCAAATCTAAAACTCGGTAGACACTCAAATTTTTGACAAAATCCATCAACCGGAATTGCGACCTTACTGTTTGGTTTGATTCAGTTTTCAATCAGTTTGTGTTTGTTTTTTTTTACTCGAAAATAACCCCCAATGATTTTCTTTAAACTCCCTATACTTCTAAACTCCTATACTGAAAAGTTTTTTCAGATAATTGATTTCTGAGGGTATATAAGGAAGATTAGCATTAAACAAAATTATGAAAAAAGACTAACCTGTAAACATGGTTATTTTAAGAATATTAGTAAAATTAAATGTATAAATTGCTGGAAAATCAGGTCATATGAGTGTTTCATACCAGATATATATATATTTTTTAAATAAATTTAAGGAAAAAGATTTTAATTAAGCTCATTTTGACGGAATTTATCTCCAATATCTGTTCAAAAAAAAAAAAAGAATTCGTATATAACATATAAGTGGATATATAGATATTGAGATAGTTACAAAATAATGCGCCTTACTGTTGAAAGAAGTCAAAATTTATACTTCGCATTATAGAAGTAATAAAATAAATCGAGCGCAACTTGTTGTCAAATTTGTTTTGTATGAAAGGGCGATAGTAGAAGAGAATAAAGAAGCAAACAAGAAAATGACATCCTGACATAATCAATTACTTCAACTCCATAGAAGAAGATTGTGTTGTTATATGGTTTGAGGAGATATTTGAGACGACGTTAACACAAAATAAAGTACTGATCCCATTTTATTCCTTGTTCCTGTTACCACTTTTTCCAGCCAGAAAACGTTTCTAACTGAAGTAGGTAAAGTGTGTGGTGAAAGCAGCGGCGGGGGTGGGGGGGGCGTTGACGCCATCGCTTCTCCTTACTTACTCCAACTACCCTATATAAATGCAATGAGGTACCGATCAAAGTCTTTTCCTACTGTGGACTCAATTTAAAAGGAAATGAGTCAATCTATTTTTGACAGCATAGGCTTTCAAGGCTGTGTACTGGTTATTGAAACTGCCTCCTCCAATAACTTTCCCAGAATTTCCACCCATCATCATAGTTTCTCTTTCTCAAATTCACATATAATTTTTTTTATTTTATTACATTAATATTTTTCGAATAATTGTAAATTATTCTATTAATTTGATGACAAAATGATATAATGGTATATTCCAATATTAATAATTATTATTGCATTATCTTTTTTTTTTTTTTTTAATTGAACATTTAAATCAGATCAACAAATTTGTTATACGTGGTTTTAACATATGAGCTGTTAATTTACAGATATTTATTGTGTGAGGGTTCAGTCTAAGATTGTCCCATATAACTGATAGTTTAGATTGATAAAAGGATGTAGCCTACAACTGTGTTATGTCTTGAATAAGACGAAGGAGCAAGCGACGATTAATAATCGGTTTTCTAAGGCTGTCAATTTTTTTTCTTTTGCTTAGAAGTTTGAATGGATTTGAGAAATTTTAAGGAAAGTGTATTGATAAATTCTGTTATTGTTGGAATTCCATGTTCTTTATGAATGTGATTATTTCTGGCAAACCAGGGAAAGAGTCTGTTATTATTCTTATAATATTATTTTGTATTATCTGGATATTATTTGTAACAGAATACGCTGCGCCACCCCAAACAGGAAAGCGTAAGTAATTAACGGTCTTATTAAGGAAGTGTATAGTAAAAAAAAAGCCCATATTCTACTTTTAATTTGGTCTTTCTGTTTAGTAGGGGGTACAACTGCTACAATTTCAGTATGACAGTTTAATTTTCCTTTCTACATGTATACGCTGTAATGTACTTGGTGTGTTGAGTTGTTGTGTGTTTGTAGTAGTAGTTGGTGTAGCACAAGCGGTTTAGCAAAAGGGCTTGTGTTTGTAAGTTTTAAGAGAGAGAAGTAATAAGAATAATTAAGAAAACGCTGGTAGATGAAATTAAATATATTCTTTAAAGATATTTAAATGCTATTCAATAACACAGCAATATGCTTATTAATTTACTGAAATTAGTTGGAATAAACTCTTATGTTTTATCCATTATTTTATCTGTCGTAGCATCATATTAGATTTATTCCTGACCGGTTTCGGACATTCATCTATCGTCAGAGCAAATTCACCAAGTTTGTGAAGAGAGTTCACTTCAACTAAATGTTTCTGTAGACTCACACTTGTTGGTTGTATGTATGTGGGAGTTTATCATAGAACCAACAAGTGTGAGTCTACAGAGACATTTAGTTGAAGTGAACTCTCTACACAAACTTGGTGAATTTGCTCTGACGATGGATGAATGTCCGAAACCGGTCAGGAATAAATCTAATATGCATGCTACGGCGGATAAAATAATGGATGTTATCCAGCATTGCGGACCCAGCCACATTTTCTTATGTTTTAACTTATATCTGGCACTGATTCCTGAAGTGTTCTCATGTGAAATGTCTAGCTCAGACTGTTCTTGAAGGAATGTCTTCTAATTGTTCGTTCAAATCTTTCCCTGTGAGAAGAAGGGGTAGACAATGCTAACAAGGTTCATGAACTTTTCCTAACACTGTACTCTTCTACCTGCGTATACCCTTTTTGCCAACAAGCTTGCATTTTCTTCTTATCGTAATTTTCTTTAAATAAAATAGATATAATTTATTGCATTCATCACAACGACAATTCAGCCTCCTATCCAACTGCATCTCCAGGTACCGTTACATCTAACCGCTTCACCGGGCAGTTTCCATGGTAGAGCTACATTGTTATTAGTTATATATTAGGAAAACGGCCGTCTCAAAGTGAATATCATGGACTGACATTTTACTTATATTAATTTGGATTTTCTATCTAATAAACCAGTCGTTAAGTAGTTTACTGCCGTATCTATATTATCATGTTGTAGAAATATGGCGGTATCACCCGCGTCCATTGCTACAGTTGTTGTGTCACTTGTAGGTATATCATGCATGTAAATATTGAAAGTTACCAGTCCAAGGACTGAGCCTTTTGGGACGCCGGCTCAGATATTGTATGATTGTGACAAGCTTTGATTATTTATTTTTACTGAAAAGAATGTTACTTACTCAGGTATTATTCTTTCCAAGAAGTTTCCTTCATTCATACTTTTTCTTGAATAACTTTCAAGAACAAATGTCTATGTCTTTAGCGTATAATTATTATCGTCATTGTCATAATAATTATTATCATTATTTTATAAAACACATAATATTTTGCCGCACATTGCCATAACATCTTCTTTTTTTTTTGCATAGATTTTCACCCTACAGCTAGCGCTGGAGATGCAGGAGGTCTAATCTCACGATAACTTTACAATATTTCTATCTCTATAATGTCTACATACTGCAGGGGTCGTCAACCAATTAGTACCTATCACCTCACTTTTGTATCTCTGTTGTTGTTGAAATTTTCTTAACCGCCCACCGGTGCCGCAGTAACTGAATTTAGCGCAAATTCATAGTAATACCTAGAGGAAGGATTTGTAAATACATCATATTTACTTAAACTTAAATTTATGTTTTTATATGTTCTTGTGTACGTACTTTAAATTTAATGAATTTCTACCAAACTATGATGCGGGAGCTGTTTCATTTTGAGATAAAAAGAAATTATAAATGTGAAAATTATAAATTTTATTGATAATTATTTATAATATATTTCCCTTTTTTTGGGACATCATTGCCCAATTCTAACAACTCGTTCCTAGTCATGGATGCGTGCTCTCACACAAATCTAACAACTGCAGATATATGGAGAAATAGCAAAAAACTCACAACGCCCACCATGAAAGCTAGAATCGCCCACTAGTGGGCGGTAGAGACCAGGTTGACGACCGCTCACATACAGTATAATTTAGATCAAGACGTCATTTAATTATATTTGTTTATAGGTAGTTTCATGAAATCTATATTATTAGAAAATATAATTTTCTCATATTAAAAAGGAGCTTGCAAGTATTTTTAAAGCTCTTTAAACAATCTATCTTATTTGTGCAACATTGATGTGCACTTCATTCACAATTTTTTATAAAGCTTGCAATGCTTTTAAATATATATATATTTCAAAACGATATAGAAATTAGAATTTGAATTCTTATAGATGGTTGCCCAAAACAAAAAAATGGTTATAGAAATAATCAGTTTCTATGTGAACATCGATTAAAAATGAAAAAATCATGGTATCGTAGTTACGGTTGCGTTATTGCGTGATTACGATTGCGTAATTATTTAACACAAAAAATATTTACTATTTATTGTGTTACTCTGATTGAAAAAAAAAACTGGCTCCAACAACTTTCTTTAAACTAAATATGCTTACGTCTGTTGGTCCTCCGCCTAGCTCCAAAGCTAAGTTTTCGCCTTTGTGGCGAGCAGTCCGGGTTTGATTCCCTTGAGTGTTCCAAAAAATTCTGTGGATTTTGCGGAATTTGAAATACGAGGTACCTATCACAGCAGAACCTAGACGTTTGTTAATTACACAGAGGTTGTGAGAGTGAGTAAATGGGCAATAAAAGTGGGGCCATTTTTTTATGCATTTCTAATTGCACTCGTGCTTCTATGGCATGGACCTAGACCGGAATAGAATGTTTACTATTGGGATAAGGGTATGCTTTTTTTTTATATGAAACTTGTTTTCAGAGAATTGACTTTTGAAGTGTTATAAGAGATTGAAGTCGACAAGCATTACATGTAACAAATGAAATGGATTGCCGTGATGCATCGCCGTAACATATTCCAGCGTGCCTAATCTACAATATATCATATGATGCCTCCCCTCTTCCAAGCTGCGTCAATCCACACGTCACGTGAGGCAGGACATTCTCCTTATCACAAACATGAAGATTCTGGCCATAGCAACAAAGTGATCCGCCTACCTAACATCTTATAATGCGAAAGAGAGTAGTAAAGGAGTAGTAGGGCAGTTGAGAAAGCATACAAAAGGGCCCGCCAGTTTTACTCCTGAAGATGCCAAAACTTCTTAAATCTTGGATTCAAATGGCTTATGTAAATGAGAAAAATAAGAACTATAATATGTTTGTTATTCCTTTCTGATTGGTAATTGAACTCTCAGAAAATAATAATAATAATAAGTTTAGAATATTTTTTTTCATGCTAATTACAGCCTCTCAATTACGCTCTCATGTAGATAACATAAAGTACTACCTCTATAATCAAAAATATTATTTGAATAAATTTCGATCACAATCTGTGATTTCTTCAGAAATATATGTTTTGTTGTCCCCTGAATACAAATAATAAAAAATTAGCTCATATTTATATATCATCAGATAAATTATTGCTGTCCATTTTCAGCTTTTTTGTACCATAAAAGAAATGTGTTGATCGTTTTTTGTTTAGTCACTGTTATTTGTTACTTTGTAGCCCTGATGATGTCTTAATACAAGAAAAAACGCTAGCGAAGTAAAGTTGTTTTTTTTTTTGAAACTCAAGAATTATTTAAACTCAAGAATCTACACCCACTTTACCTATAAAAAAACTTCCCAAAATCAGAGCGTTTAAAACTTATTTACTCACAAGTATTACTCACAAAGCTTCAGTGTGCAATTTGCAACCTATAATCGAAATCGAATCTTGAACAAGAGTTATAATCCAAGTTTTACCATTAATCTGTCTCTAATGTTAAACATTATATTCTATTGAATATGTGGATGGGTCCGCAATGCTGGATAAAACCTGGTATTTTATAAGTCGTAGCATGCATATTTCTTTTATTCCTGACCGGTTTCGGATTTTCATCCATCGTCAGAGCAAATTTACCAAGTTCGTTTAATGCGTTCACTTCAACGCATTGTGTTTTTATGTTGTCTCATATCATAAACAACATACAATTATTTACATAATAATAATGAACTAACTATTGTATACAATATCATATTATCTAATTATCATTAAATTTAAATAAAATAAAATATTTATCAATTTTAGGAGATGCGGACAAACAATTAATTAATCTTGGAAGGAAGAATTGCAAATTCTTGTCCAATTTTTTTTATTTATTTTAGGAATACGAATAAATAAAGATGGTAATTATGAAGCTAAAATAAAGAGCATAATGCAAATGCTGTGGGACAGGAATATTACTAAAAAAAGATCAACTTAAATTTACCATATGTCTACAATATCATTATAGAAAATATTGTGTCATATGGAGCGAAAATCTGGTCATTAGAAAGTAAAAAAAAAATAATAATAATAAAATTTTGGCCAAGGATAAGGATTTTTTGCATAGGACAGCCAGAGTGTCAAGATTGGATAAGATAAAGAGTAGTTAATGATAAAAGATGTTTGCGGAAATGGTATTATTGGAAGAAATAAGATCAACAATTAAATGGTATGGTCATGTTATGGAAGAAGAGCGATTGCTGAGATCTATCATGGTATGGGTGCTTGAAGGTCGAAGACACACAATATGGGTTAGTTGGATGTAGTAGGTAATATAATGAGAGAAACGGAGTAGATAAAAAACGAATAGGAAACCTTAGCAATGCATTAATTGCAAAAATGCGTAACCATTCATTCAACAAGGATCTAGCCAGTATATTAAATTCCAAGTATTGTCCTATGTACAGGCTAATTTCCTCCTTAAATTTTGAAGAGCATTACATTAACTTTGAATGTCATCTAATGGAAATTAGACTAATCAGCCAGCTGAGATTCTCAAAAAAAATCTCTGTAAGGGTATGTATAAAGGGGAATTTTTTACTGTAGATAATAAGCAATTTTGCCCGATATGTTGGATATTATAAAGAGGCTACAATCTAGTGCATTTTCTTTTTCGCTGCCCATGTTTTGTGAAATTAAGGAAATCATATATTGAACCATTGTGTTTGACCTCGTGATTCTGTGGCTGATATTTTAGACATAAAAAATGGACATCATTTGAATGGTCTTTTCTATTATGTCAAAGGCTCTCTTATGCTAAGAAAATATGTCTTAGAAGAAATTTCACTTTAATTACTGCAGTTATAATGGATTTTTAGAGACCAGCTTGTTATACGTACATATATGTGTACATATATTAATTGTATTCTCCCAAACTTCTTTGTACATTAAATTTAAAAATAATAATAATAAAATAAATGAGAGAAAGGCAATTGGAAGAAGAAGACTGATGTAGTGGAAGTTTCAGGGGTTTAAAATTAACAACTGAATACTATTACTACTGCACTATAATTAATTTATACAGGGTGTTGTCCCAAGGTATATGGATAACGACTTTTTATCGGAAACTAAGATAGCTAGAAAAAAAACTAAAAAATACGTATCCCCGTAGTTTTTGTTAGAAATCCAAATTTAATTTGCAAATTTGTTTTGGTGCTTCCAGAAGCGAGATACAGGCACCAACTTCATTTTTTCAAATGGGGAGGTGTGGTTTTTATTTAAGAAATAGATTCCTCTATTTTGTGTAAGAAAAATTTTAATTGACGGCCTTTTTATTCGAGCGACATTTTACAAGTTATGAATGAAAACATGATTCTTATTACGGAAAATTTCAAATGATATTATAACTGTTTTGCTCCTGAATAAGAGAACAGTATTTATTTATTAAAATTTTTTACTCCTCATTAATTACAGATGCTTGCCGAATGGTCCCACCATTAGAGATGTATTTCTTTGGTCGTAAGGTAAATTGGCAGGAAAAAGCATGTGTATGCATCTCTAATGGTGGGGGCCAGTTGAGCAAGATCTGTAATTAATGAGGAGTAAAATTTATAATAAAATAGTACTTTTCTTTTTATTCAATCAAAAAACCGTTATATCATTTTGAAATTTCTTATAGGAATATGTTTTCATTCATAACTTGTAAAATATCACTCAAAGAAAAAAACCGTTCAAGTAAATTTATCTTACAAAAAATAGAGGAATCTATTTCTTAAATAAAAACCCACCTCCCATTTTGAATAAATGAAGTTGGGTGCCTGTATCTCCTTCTGGAAGCAAAAAACAAAATTTGCAATTAAATTGGTTTTTCTACAAGAAAATCGGGGACACCGTATTTTTTAGTGTTTTTCTAGTATCTTAGTTTCCGATTAAAAGTCGTCTATCAACATTTATTCTTGGGACACCATGATATAAACTTCTGATTCTAGGACTGACTTATGAGATTAGAGACGAGCTAAAGCTCATGAGTGACTGAGAGATAGGCAAGTCGTTGATGTCGTAGGTAGGATATTGTCGTGGGCTGACATTGCACGGAAGGTGTCCTTCGCTCTGCAGAAGCTAATAAGATGGGACTACAATGTGGCGTTTTCCTTCAATTTAGACTCGTGTGGTAGGGGAATCAGGACAATACTTCATCCCCAATTCTTGGTTGGCTTCGTTTCCTTTTATACGACCTTGGCGTTCCTTGCGGATAGCAGGGAACTAATTTGACTTGTGATATGCCATCACACTGAGTGGACAGAAACATGTGGCTGTTGAAATCGGAACATGTTTTAGACATTAAAACATCGAAAAGAAATATGTTAATAATAACATTAACATCATTATAAATTACGTTATGTTAGTAAGTTTTTTTGACTCGTATAATAAAATGTAAATTTTATAATTACTGAACTCTTAACAATGTTTTCTTGCTAACCATAAGGCAATACAATGAATCAAAGTGGTGGTACAAGTACAATAAATAAATAAAAAATCAAACTTTTCCATTGACAACTTAGTAACATTGAGTTTAAAAAAAAAAAAAAAAAAAAATCCCCTTGACGGGATGATGAGGAGGCCATAACAGATGGAGGGTTAGTAGATAAAGAAAACTTTACTTTCTGTACCAAATGAGATAGATAGAGAAGGTGGCTTGGTGGAGGTAAAGTGGAAGTGGTGAATTTGAATTTTGAGTCTAGAGTGCACGTTAGAGAATTAGCATAGGGACCGTCGATAGGAAAGTACAGACAGAAGAAGTGGAAGATTCCTGGCCAAGGCAACTCTCACACTCTCTAAGAGTATTTTCTTAAGGGACTTCTTTTCTTTACTTTACTTTCGCCCAACTTTAAGCCGATATGCATTCATTAAAGTAGAAGGAGGTGGAGTAAAAAGACTTACTTTTTTTTTCTTTTTTTTTTTTTTTATTCTTTGGCCAATAGAAGAAGCAAGTAATCTTCCTTTGACAACATTACATTCCAACTTCTTAACTCTATCCTCCTATATCCTCTAGCTGGGAACCTTCTTCAAACTTGTAAATGAACTCTAATATTACTCTCATCCTTCTAAATACGTAACTGTTGAATATTTAAATCTACTTGGATTTGCGCCGTTCGAGTGAGATACATTTATATAAAAAAACAAAAAAAAAACACACCTTTCTTTTGATAAAACTTTTCTTCTTACACCAATTACAAGACAAGCAAAGCAATGAAATCTCTATAAAGTACATGCGCCCCCTCTCCGCTTAAAACAAAATTAGATTAATAACAGTTAGATTTAAAAGTGAGCATCTTCCAATAATCTCAGTTCTATTTTTAGTACATTCTTAAAACTTTTTATTATCCAAATCCCAAAATTCAAATTCACAAAAAATTGTTTAAATTCAGAAATTTGATTTCATTTTTCTATTATTTTTTTTTTTGTGGTTAAGGAAACAAAAATGGTTAAGGAAAATTTGTCTTCGAATTACGATTATTTTTTTTTTTTTTAATTATATGTCGCAATATGAATAATCACTTGAAAGAAGTACTTATGTAATAATTTTAAAGTTAAATTATATAATGTTTTGCAATCTAAAAATACACCTATAAAACTAGGTTTGAAACATAGTAAGACTAATGGTAGTGCGGAATACTAACGATGTTTTGTAAAAAAAAAAATGGTATATAATAAATATTTTTATCTCTGAAATTGAATATTAATGGTTTTAAAAAATTTTAGGTACTTTTCAGAAAGATTGTATATATTAATATTTTTGGCACGTGATTTAAAAAATGTTTTGAGACCTTTAAGAAGGTCTCATGAATTCAAATTTAAAAAAATAATGAGATCGATGTATGAACTATTATTAAGAAGTGTTTATTTTTGTATACGTTTAATTTCAATTTAAGAAATTGTGATTCAAGAAAATTCCTTTATAAGCATTGTAATGGGTTCAGATGTCTTGGTGAGGTGTTGTGATGCGATGAATAGTTGGGAGTTAGTTAGAGATTTTAGAGAGTTGTTATTCGGAATATGAATTACGAATTTACGAAAATAGATATATGTATATTTTAACATAATTTAAACGTTTGAACTACAATTAATTTAAAATGATTTAAATTGTAACTAGAATGCACCAACTATAATGATTGTTAAATATTATATGTTTAAATACTTAGATAGGGACGCGCTCCGATGTATGAATTATGTCACTGGTAGAATCTTGATGTTACGCTGATGAAATACTGAAGAATAGTCCTCCCCACTTCCTGTAGAGAGAGACTTTATATTGTCATCACCACACATTGACGTCTTGTAATTACGGGTCACACTCAAACATCTCTTGCCGTGTGTTGATCCTAGGTTTTGAACAGGTGTTGGCGGTTATCAAAGGACTGTAGCCAGGTGGTCGGTATTTTGAGTGATTTGTTGACCCTTGTGAAAGCGGTGTTTCTTTGGCGGGCGGTCCCTTTGACCGTGCACTGACCGCAGCTATTGTATTGAATAATAGCGTCTGGCTGGCACCACTAGTTATAATTTTTATAATTAAAAATTGTATATTTCTGTTATCACTCCTTCTTGTTATCACATTACACATGTAATAGTATCCAAAGAGAGCATTCGTAGCAGAGAAAGAGAGACAAAATGACAGGACCACTTTCTCGGACTAGAGTGGGAGAAATCACAGCGACGGGACACAGATATAGGACGGTTCATACAACTGAGATCACTCACCAGTCACTAAGAACGTGTCATTACCCTTTACCACTCTACCATACTCTATCATTTCAAGTGTAAAGTCCAAGCAGTCAGTGTCACTTATTATATTATGCAGTGTTAACCATATCTTGTTAACTCATTCAAACCAGACCATTTCTCTCCTTCAACAATCCCATTATAAGCAGTCTATGCTAGTTGGCATCAATCTGTTTGAAATAGCGGTTTTTTTGTTTTGTCTATATTGCAAAAAACTTGAAGATCGATATTCTAGATGCATCAAATTTTATATCTTATGGAATTAGGCGGTCCGAGAAGTGACAGACGATCTATGATTCCTTCCGAAAGAAAGTGTAGAGTGTTTGGTAAAAGTATGGAACTAGTACATGGAAAAATGCCGTCATAATGTAAGTAATTTTCTAATTGTATATTATGATTATGAAGGTGATTGCAAGAAAAAAGTTGAATCTATGTAGATCAACTCAGAAACTCAGATAGCTCAGAAGAACCGAGCGCTCACTACTTGGACAGAATATTTTATTTTTTTAGTATTTTTTTCAAATACTCCGCAGTGTGAGCACTAGAAATGTTGGAGGACGGGGCCGGGTTGTTCGAAATAGGTCAGTGTGGGGCGTAATTTTGAGTACAGATAAAATGCAAAACAATTTTAGAAAGTGGATATAAAATATTATGCATAACATTATGTAATGAATGGTGTGGTATAGTGTGCAAAAAGAAAACCTGTAGTATGCGCTTACAAGTGGCATAACTATTCTATATTTTACTAGTCGTAGCAGCACACATAATAGTTTCGTTCAAAATGATATTCTTGCTGGTATAAGGGAGATATAAATCTCTTTATAACTCATTTGTCTATATCAGATAACTTATGGAATACTATTGTAAATTCTTAATAATTATGTCTGATTGATTTTTCAATTACATTTCGACTAAACCTATTGAAATGTTATTGGTATGATGTGTTGTAGTGTAGTGGTTTGTGTTTGTAAGTTTTAAGAGAGAGAAGTAATAAGAATAATTAAGAAAACACTGGTAGATTAAATTAAATATATTCTTTAAAGATATTTAAATGCTATACAATAACACAGCAATATGCTTATTAATTTACTGAAATTAGTTGGAATAAACTCTTATGTTTGAACTTATATCTGGCACTGCTTCCTGAAGTGTTCTGCTTCGATGTCTCTTGCAGACTGTCCTGAAGGAATGCCTTCTAATTGTTTGTTCAAATCTTCCCCTGTGAGAAGAAGGGGTAGACAATGCTATCAAGTTCATGAACTCTTCTGTAACTGTACTTCTTCTACCTGATTTACCCTTTTTGCCGTTTTTGTCAAGCTTGCATTTTTCTTGATATTACAAATAATTTGGATTAATTCAAATTAAATATATTTTTATATTTCTGGCATCCATCACAGTATGATACTGTTTTATACCTTCAGTGATACTGTGGTACCTAAAGGCATGATACTGTTTCATACATACTTTGAATGAAATTAATTTAAGAGATTATGAAATTTGTAAAATTGTATGGGTTTTTGCGAACATTATTATTTATAAAAATAAAACCTCGAATGAACTTCATTGATTGAGGAAATTAAGTGACATCGCAATGAAACCTATATTGAAATGTTGGCTAAAAGAAATGGCGATTTAATGAAATGCGATTTTGAATTTTAACACTATTCAACAATTTCTGAAAAACCTCAATAATATATATTATTTTTAAGACATTTCTTTGTCAATTAATAAATTATTTTTGTCAACTGGGTATATTTTGTTCCCACTGAACAATAAAATTTATTATAATATTGAAAGTCATGTGTTTTTTCATTTACTTATCCGTATTCTAACGCAAAACTATATTTTAGTCCAAATCTTCATTTTTTGTGTTTTTATACTCATTCATTTATAAATTTAGCGCTCTTTCAGTTGCTATAAATTAGATGTTAGTATGACTTAAACTATCATTTTATGAAAAGTATTAAGTTAACGTTGCCCTTGGAACAAAAATTGTTTTTATCCGCATTATTTAAATGTTGGAAAATAAGACGCACAAAATACATATGTATATTTTATGATACAATTTTATTTCCTAAGAAATGCCAAGATTGTTCTGTTCTGTTGGCAGGAAGGCGTTACCACAAATTACAAAATTGAATAATTAATCTTTTTTCGGATCTGCTATACAAACTTGCTTTTCTAGATTTAATATAGTATTGCTCTAGGCTATGGATATTGATTTTCTTCAAAAATGATTGGTTTTAAACGTGACCAATTAGTGAAATACAAAAATTTATCTCATCTCAAGCCAACAGTAGAATTTAGCCTATCAAGTTGGGAGTTCAATGATTATATCAATTTTTCACGGATATTGTTTAATAAATAAGTGTAATATCTTTGAAGTTAATAGAAATGTTGAAATATTTTTTTTTTTTTTTGAAAATTACACTAAAATTTCATATCAGTTAAGTAAATTTAGTTTCGGTCGGCCATATATTTTTAGTAATACTCATCAAAATCTATCACTTTTATTTAAAACACTTTTCCAAAAAAAAATTATTTTTGAGGGTTTTTGAAGGGATCAATAAGATTTAAATTTAAACTGTACAAGGCTTTGTTTGTGAAGGGTGCTCGAAATAAGATATACACTTATAAACCTTACCACCTTTTTTTTTTTATCGCCAGTCCAAATATTGTAAACTTTGCAAAATTTGTTAATTAAATTATATTAATTGAATAAGTGAAAGTCGTATGAGTGTTTCACATCAGATTTTTATTGTTGGACAATTCCATCGTCATAATATGTGACACCAATAAATTGTCAAAGATTATTCTACTTTATACTAGAATTAACATGTGTTAAAGATTGTAGTTCAACAAGAGACCTAACTGAAATTTTATCATCCTGCATTGCGTGAGACTATGCTATAATATTGTTTGCTGCACGGCGCTGTAATGCGGGTTGCGTCAGATAAACTCTAGGGTCGTCGCCAGATGTTATAAAATTCAGTTGATATTGTTTCTTTAAAAATTAATCAGAAATTCATTTAACTAAGAAGTATTATATTATTTTTTTTAATTTATCGGTCTTAAAATAAATAATAGTTTGAGTAGCACAAACATATCTTAAAACAAATTATTGGCAATATTGGAATTATTACGATTTTGAATTAATTATAAAAACAATGATATCTGCATGCTTTGAAATCATTTTCCAATTTCCAGTTACCTTCTTTTGAAATATCATTGCTTTACTGAAAACAAGGTAAAATGTAGAAAAGTCAAAATTGAATGAAGAAAAATTTTTATACAAAAAAACATACAGAATTATGCTATTATTATTATTCGCTTACTTTATTATTCATTTTACTTTATTACTCACCTTTATAAACAAGAATTCGACAGTAATTTGAGTCTAATTCAGTCTAAGATTGATTATAACGTATTGTTAAATAATGGACCTAAATATATTTATTGGTATTTAGTTAGGAATTAACTTTTATGTAATTTTATATTTATTTTTCTCAGTTTGTGAAGAAAGTGTCATGCAATTTACTCACGCCTTAAAATTTAAATTGTTTAATTGCTTTTCAACGTAAATCTTTAGGTTAAATACTTTGAATTCAAGAGGAAATTCCGTAGAAGTTGCTTACACGAAACTTTTCATTTTTTTTTTTGTTTTTTTAATTAAATAAATAGATAATAAAGTTATCTTTATCTTAAAACATTTTATCTTTATGTTTAATTTCCGATTGCGATTATTGAAGGTACTGGTTAAGCAACATACATTTATATTCAAAACATTTAGAGTCATTGAATTGGGATTTTGACCATGGTTTGGTATTAGCCAATTATTAATTACTGATGGTTTAGGCTTAGGTCAAATTGGTCTAGTTCTAATTAAGTATTGGTTTAAATTTCAAACCTACAATTACCCTAAACAAATACCCACGTTTGTACTTACTTCTCCTTTTCTTTCAACTACAAACTGATCTCAATCCATAGACATTAATATTTTGCATGACGATGGTCACAGATTATTAGTATAATTTACTAGATTTACTAGTAGATAGTATTAATATAATTTACTTTTATTAACTAACAGGCAACACTGAGAGCCAATACCAGAAATTGAACAAACCACCATTCTAAATCTCAACTTAGCAGAGCACTTCTATACTTTCTGCTATTGTCCAAATCAAATAAACAATGTGGCTTGAGTTGAATTTACCCGCCGCTTTTCTTTTTTTTAAGCAAAAATCATTGTCTGCTGCTCTAGGCCGACAATTAGCCAGGAAGATAACATATTTGAAGAGATTTGGATATTATTGAAAGTTAATCCATGAAATATTTGACAGATGGAGTTCATAACAAGATAGTTACGAATTTCATACAAATTTAATGAATTTTCTAGTTTGTAGATTAAACGTTAAAATTTTGGAAGGTATCAAATAATATTATTTTGAGAGGTTTAATTAATTTTTCACTTTGTCTGTCCAAAGAATCCTTTAGTTTTTTTTTTTACTACAGCACCCGAAAAACTCCATATTTAGTAATAAACAATTCTATTACATTTGTAACTAAATTCAAATGCTTTTTAAATAAAAATTAACAGTCTTGCAATATTGATTATCATACTTAATAGTGAAAAGCACAAATAGTGTCGCTAAAATATAAATATATTAATTTTGTATGCGTATTTTCATTAAAATCTCCAGTTGAAGAAGTTGCACATGCTCAGAATTTTAGAAACTTTATGAATGAGAAATTTCTATTGATTAAATCCGTTAAGCGGCTTCTACATGGTCAATAATATTGACAATACTTTAGAGTATTGACAATAATATTGACCATGTAAAGTGAAAAAATTGTATTGACTGTCGGTATTGACAAGAGTATTGATGAAATCCGGATTTTCTGATTTTCGTGTATCAATACTGAGAATTGGAGGGGATATTGACAATAATATTGACCGTGTAAGGGAGGCGCTAATATTTCCATCAATTCTCAGTTCAGTAGTTTTATATAACGTTGAAACTAACCTCAACAACAGTGATACAATACCATACAAAGGTACTTTGGAAAGATTTGTGTATTAAAATCAAACTTGAATCATACATTTTTTAAAGATGATGTAATTTTTTAATCTTATTTTTCTGATTAACATATATTTCATATAGTCAATTATAATAGTCCCTTCATTAAAGTTCAGTTCAAAACACGATCCAGTGGAGGTTCTTGGGAATGATTTTTGTATTATAATAAAACTTCAATCATATTTTTAAAGGTGATTGTAATTTTTTTCAAAGTCTTGTAGGACATATATAAAGGTTTCACAGGTTTCTAGTACAGGTTTGCTGATAGTTGTCGGGGGCATTATGACTGAAAACTTCAAGTCTTCAAAATTTCTTCCTGTGGCCAAGTACCTCAGGGGTAAGGCTGATCTTTCCCTAACACTTATACTTTCTCTCATATTTCTGTCCTGTCTTTTCAAAAATTGATCAACCATCTGTAACAGTTTATTAAAGATAGGTTCATCCATTCGAAAGTAGTTCTTGAAATCTTCAACATCGCAGAGGCTGATTTCCTTCAAAAGTACTAAATGAGAATATTCATCTCTCTTCTTCAACCACTCTTTCATCCACTGTTTGCGTTTCACTTTATGAGTAGTGCCAAACGCCAAAATAATGGCTACGCAAGCTTTTGTGCGATTATTCCTTTTTTAAGGGAAAAAAGCCAACAAAGTAACAAGTGCAAACACGTAAATTCACTCTCCCAGTGGCAGAAGTAGTAAGTAATGAGCACAGTTATTGACAAAAGTATTGATAATAATATTGATCGTGTAAGGTAATGAAGTATTGAGACTGGTTAGCACGAGTATTGATGGTTATATTGTCAATACTGATATTGACAATATAATTGACCGTGTAGAGGCCGCTTTAAAGTTGAAAACATTATATCTAAAACACTAATTTTATTGCATTATGGTTAAATTGAAATTCGGGAATTCTATATTTCTGCCTGCTAGGGCATCATTTATTTACTATGCGTAATTTTCTTTATTTTTTTTTATTCAGTGATTTGTTGAACATTGATCCCAAGACAAGGAATATAGTCAAGAGTACGATTTAATTTTTCTGCAACCGTTTCAACATTAATATCATTAAAAACTGTTAAAATATTAATTATTCTACTAGTTAGATGATAAAAGTTTTATTTTATAACTAATGATTAAAAATTATTGTGTCGTGCCACCATGATCTACTCAATTCTATTCAAATCACTTCAGTAAATATGTGAGAATAGTAAAATACCGCGCTGTAAATTAATGATTAATTTTTTTCGATAATAATTAATCTATTTCAACCATAATTACATATGTTTTTAAATGCTTTAAATAATTCTAAATAATTTGTAGATAATGTAACCTCAATAGTAGATTATGAAATGATAATGGAGTTTGATTAATGAATGTAAATTTAAAATACAAACAATAGAAACCAGACATAATTTCAAAAAAAAAAAAAAATGCTAACGTGAAACTCTAACACGACTTTTACTTTCGGCAATTGATAAAATTTCTTTAACTCAAACAATTTAGTAGATCTTAGCATTCGTATATCTAAAGGTAGGTGTGAATTTATCGTTTGATTTTAAAAACATATGATTTACCTGACTGTGACCACATTCAGTTCACTATGAGCTACCAGCAAAACATAACGGCAATTTAAATTGAAGCATAATTCACAGATCCCCTAGAAACCTGACAAAATTAATTAAAAACAAAAATATTTCAAATAAAGTGATTGGTTTATATTTGTGCAGTTAATTATCCAAGTTTAAAGAAAAATTCATTTGAAACAATTTCAATAAAATAAAAAAAAAATAAAAAATGAACTCAGCCATTTATTCTGTAAATTTCTATTACTGATTAATCTATTTTCTTCACATTCAGAATTTTTAGCTATTCATTTAATCCACTGTGATATAATGTATGTGATGGATGCAAGAAGTTATATCGATTTTAATTGAAGAAAATTATGAGAAAAATGCGAGCTTGTTGGCAAAAGGATAACCCAGATAGAAGAAGTACAGTTACAGGGAGCGTTTATAAACCTTAATAGCATTGTCTACCCTTCTTCTCACAGGGGAAGATTTGAACAAAAAATTAGAACACATTCCTTCAAGACAGTCTGAACAGACACTCAAGCCAGAAAACTTGCTTCAGGAATTGCTTTCTTAAACTCAGTGCCAGTGATAGTGATTTGCCTTTATTCTAGAAAAACATCTGAATTATTAAGGTGTAGTTATGATATTGTAAAGTACTTAAATTTGCTTAGAGAATAATATCTTTATTTTTAAAAATAGTGGTGCTCTCTTGATTATTACTAATACTTCTCTCTTAAACATATATACTTACAAGCCCCTTTACTAAACCGCTTACGCCACTACAAGCTACCACTACACTAATACACTACAACACACCAATAACATTTCATGTAGATGACGGATGGTAGCAACTGTACGTTACAATGAAGTGTCATTTAATAGGAAAGCTTAAGGTTCCAGCTTAGCAGAACCCTCCAAACATAAATATTATTTGGAAAAAATGTTTCAAATAGCCTTTGTCTTGACAAATAACCTTGTCTTGAGATAGGTTTGCATGTTTGAAGAAAATTTCAAAAAACTAAATACCACTATTCAGTAAAATAACACTTCTAATTAATGAATTTTGACAAAAACATAGAGGATAGGCATCTTAACGGAATATAAACTTGAAATGTTGAAAGTAGATGTTGATGTTCGGTCATAAAAAAAAAAACTCTTTTTCAATTTTTATTAACGTTTCGGCAAAATTTATTGCCTTCTTCACGGCAAAAATTTGACTGAACCTTAACATCTATTTTCAAAATTGAATACAACGGTTGTAAGGAAAACGAAAACAACTATAAAGTTGAAACTTCTTGCGATTTTTCCACTTTGAGATATTTCGTTCTCTCTCTCACACACACAAACACACAGAAACACAAATACTGACTTGTACATACATCCGGACATATTATTTTATTCTTATTTTGGACACATTTCCGGTAAGAGCTCAATTTTAAAAATCTTCTAATAATTCGTCTTTAGACAAGAACAAAATGGGATTTTTTTCTTTTTAATTTAAGCTATTTTCACACCATTTTGATTTATGCCATAATCTTATATAATTTTTATGGTTATAGAAAAAAAATTAACATTATACAAGTTATTTTAAAATATTTTTATAAATTTCACTAAAGAGAAGATTTTTGATTCTCTTGCTCAAGTATGTGAAATAGTACTACATTTATTAGTATAACAAATGTTATGGTGAAATAAATAATATTTAATATATAATAAAGGCTGTTTATTATAAAAATTATTCCTTAAATTTCTCGATTGATAAGAATTCATTAAAAAATTAATGAGTTATTTTAATTTATAAACTCAATAATTTCCAAAACTATTTAGTGGAAGAACGAAATAGAAAAATAATAGTTTAAAGTTTAGAATATTTTATAGCATCCAAAATTGTATTTTGTTAATATTTTATAATTATCTTAGTGCTGTGAATTTACCTTCAAAAAGAGTGAATTTTAGTGTCAGGTGTATTAAATCTAGGTCATTGCTATTGGGAAAACAAAGGCACAAAAATTCCGTTCGGTAAATTCTTTTGTGAAAGAAAATTCCACCGCTAGAGAGAGAATTTCAAAGAATAGAGTCTACACTCAGGCTTCAAACAACTATTCTGCTTCCCAAGCCAGAACAGAACACTTCAGGAATCGCTCAATGCCAGTGATAGATATTTGCCTTTATTCTAGATATAATAGTGATATTGTAATATACTTAAATTTACTAAGAGATAATATAATTATTTATAAAACAGTGGTGGTCTTCTTAATTATTACTAATACTTCTCTCTTAACCGTATATATCCTTACAAGCCCTTTTACAAAACCTCTCGTGCTACACAACCAACTACTACAAATACACTCATCCACCCAGTACATTACACCTAACTTTTAATTACAAATTAAAAAAAAAAGAAAACAAAGAATAAACAAAATAAATAATTAAAAACTCCTTAACGGATATCGATTTTGTTTCATATGATTTAACGGCTTTCAAAATATTAATTATTTTTATGAATCAAATATCATTTCAAATCCATAAGAAAATCTCCTTTGTAAAAAGGAGAGAAAACTTTCAATAAAATGAAACTAAAAATATAGAACTCAATGTTATTTTGAACATTTTGAAGCAGTTTCCAATATTTTGGATGTTAAAACTGATGTGCTTTTCTTTTTTCTGTTTTGGACTAATAGAAATGTCTAAAATTAGAAGCCTATCTTATTATGATGCAGCATACATAAAAGAATTTGCACTAGTACAATAGACAATGTCTTTATTCTTACAGTCTTGCCAGAATGTGACAACTTTCGGCTTAGATGTTCCCATTAATTGATTCTCATTACCAATTGAAATCTTATATATAAACAGTTGGAGAACATTGAAACAGAAAATTAAGGGGGAAAAAGTTGTAATAAAGAACGTTTTCTTAAAAAACGAAATTAGAAGAAGAAAAAAAACTATCATAGTTTGGGATCAATTTTACCAAATATTGTACCATACCTCATCATTTCCATTGTCAAACTCATATAATAACTATATTAAAATTGTTACAGAGTTTTTCTATACTTTCCTGAATAATGTATAAACTTCGAAGCATTGTCCTGCGGGACTCAAACTTCCCAACTTACTAACGTTAGTAAAACGATAACTATTCAATGAAAATTAAAAAAAATTTGTATTACAAAAAAAAAAGATAATTTTTTATATTAAATTTTGTATATGTTTTATAAAAAATAATATTAAAATTTTCAGAAAATAAAAATAAGAGTAAAATTATTATCTTTAAAATAAATATTTACATTATTTATTTCTTTTATTTCATCTTTTATTAAATCCAAAGTGCTGAAGTAATAGGGATGATATTTTTTCCCAAAGTAAAGCCAGTTGAAGAAGGAAATGATATGAAGAAGAAATAAGGATAAAGGAAGGATTGAGAAAAGTGGATGGGCGTTTCAGAAGTTTCCAGTGAATGTTATAAGCGGCGGCGCAGAAAGGCGGAGCAAACACGCCCCCAGTTGCCGCCTCCAAATCCAAAGTACCGTCAATAAAAATATATTATTATAACTGGATAGAAACGGGGTATAGAGAGGAAGGGGATAAAACACACTAAGATAGTAGATATTTATTGCAAATATGGCCGATCTTACCATCCAGGTACACTCATATCGACTAAATCCACCTCCTACAGCAACCAGCTCTGCAAAGTTCAATAATGTACTAAAATATATCTAATAATGAAATATATTAAAAAATAGACAGACAAAAAAAAAAAAAATAAGTCAAAAAAACATTAAATAAAGTAAAATTTAATTACATAAATTATAAATATTTTTGAAATAAAAATTTTTCATTATTATTTTACCAAAAAATAAAGATTTTCATAAATATTTATGAACATCAAAAAGTAAAGGAATGTAAATTAAATATAAAATAATTATTTAGAAAAAGTTCAAATAAACGTAAGTGATATTTTAAATATAATCTTTCATCTCTATTTCAATATCGAACAACTTAAATAAACTGAATATCGATATGTTACCGAATATATCTTATAGATCATAACTTGCATTGGGATTATACCATAAAACAACGATAAATAAAAAGCCTCGTTTCATGAAACAAAGTAAAATGTAAAAAAAGTAAATACATAAATTAGAAATTTGTTGATATTTTTTTAATTAATCTACTCTTCATTTAACTTTATACAACTTCAGAGTGTAAATAATGTGCGCATTGATTTTCAAAAATAAAATTGATTCTCTCAAGATTAGGGAGATCATCCGCCCTGATTTGTTTAGTGACAATTCAGGATTTCAAAGTTTGTCACGGGGGGGAGGGGGGATGGTTTCGAAATATTTCAGTTTCTATTAGATTTTTGGCAATATATTAATTATTATTTTTTTGTATTTTTATCTAAATTTGAATTTACCAATGAAATATTTGGACAATCAATAGCAAATTCCACCCAAAATAAAACATATATGAAACCTGGAGCTTGTTTCCTAATCAGATTTCTCCGGACGAAATGGATGGGATGAACGATATATATACGTGGATCTCTAGCACTTCCTTTTGCATTAAAGTTAGAAGCAGCTGTGCTAGTATGAAAATCCAAATTAAAACGCAAATAGAAAATTACACAAAAACTAAGCGTTTTATTTTTAATTTCTTTAGTATATGTCTTATTGCTTCTTAGAACATGTCAGTAAATCAGAATATGACTCAATATGAGCTCAAGATAAGACATGATAGGTCAATGACATCACAGATCTGCTTGTATTTCACATTTATTTATTACTTGTACAAGCTTTTGACTGTCCATAAACTTTGCATTGCCTTTCTACAAACTTTATCTATTCTTAGTAGTACAGTATATTCCTGAAATACTGATCACTCCTCCTAATAAAAATGACTTGATGAAACACTGAGCAAGCTTAAAAACACTTTTAAAATTTACTTATAAAGTATTCTTCAAAACATCCTATTGATTATACACTATTTTTTAATGTCTAATCATAATTTCTAATAATTCCATTTTGTCATTAAACACACCCACACAGAGTAACATAACCATATAACCTCCCGCATATATACAACCAATTCACCATCAAGTGTGAGTATAACAGAAACATAACTTTGAAGTGAACTCTCTATACGAATCGAACTTGGTGAATTTGCTGTGATGATGGATGAAAATCCGAAACCGGTCAGGAACAAAAAGAATATACATGCTACGATGGATAAAATACCAGATGTTATCTAACATTGCGGACCCATTCACATATTCAATTAATTAAAAATATTATAACTTTAGATAACATCAAATAGCATTTTATGTTTAGAGAAAATCGTTGGAGACGTCCACAAAGAAATCCCGAAATAAAAACTTATTCACTCGCAATACCGGTTTGAGCAAAGCATTTAATGGATCTTAAAAAAAAAAATATTTAAAAATTTTTTGTTGGCTAGCCTGGTGCAATAGAGTAAAAAGAAAAACACATGGAGAAATTTGTCCTCTTCTGAATTTTTCCACAGTATTGTTCGCCTTCTTCAGGGGAATATATAAAAAAAAAAAGAATAAAAAAAAAGAATAGAAGAACTAGTGATGTTGAAACAATGATAAAGTAATGGTCAAAAATTGTAAACAATACAGATTTATTATTATTAGTAAACAACACAGGACATCATTATTTTTTTTAAAATTCCCCTGAAAAAAGGCAAACAATATTCTCCAAAACTTCAGTGAAAAATTATAAAAAAGAAAAATTCTTCTGTTTTACACCAATCAACAACAAAAAAATTATTTAAATATTAAACTCAACGGTCAATAAGAAAATATAAAAGTTCATTAATAACAAAAAATGTTTCGAATAAAAATGATGGCTTAGTCAATGCCATAGAACTAGTTTTGAAGAAAATCGTCTTCATAAAAGTCCTACTTCGGTTGATGGATTCTGACATTAACTTTCGTGTCGGTTGCGATGGTGGTATAAAAACGTTATACTAAATTTGAGCTTCTTGCAATGGTCCTTTTGAATATTTTGTCCACTCATGCATATGATATATAAATATAATATGTATATAAATGCATAGATGTATAAATACATAGATATGTACATAATATATATATAGGTATATAGATAATATATAGGGGTGTTTGTTGTATTGGTTATCAGCATGGACTTATAAGTGGACGTTCTCAGTTCTAGTCCCGCGTCTAATTGTTAAATTTATATTGTTTAAGAAATGTTGTTGAAAAGAAAGTGCTTTCGCCCCCGTCCATGACACCTAATTTGGTAGTTGTATTTTAAGCCCGCCTGAAAAAATAGGCATTACTTTATATATAGAGAGGGGGGAGTGAGAGAGAGAGTGACTGAGATTAGCAAAGGAAAGCGTGGAAAGTTTCGTTGGAGTTAATCAATATAATATGATGTTTTTTGATATTTAATTAATTATAATCTATTTTTGAAAAGGTTAAAACAATATATAACTTTATTCACTGATTTTAGTGGAATAAGGTCACGCTAATTATTTTTGAATAAAAACATACAATTTAGTGGTATTTTATAACTGTTTTATTATAATAATAATAATTAAGTATGTAATTGCATTGTATTAAAGAAGCATCAATATATTAAATAACAATTGTAAATATTCCATGCTAAGCATCCTTATATTCAGGCTTTGTATCGGTATCATAAAACAATCCCAAGGCCCCTAACGTTCGAAACATCTAAAAGAATTTGCCCGAAAGATTTTGGGATGAGATCATTTACTTATAGTTTTAAAATACTATTCTGAAAAGTTGAAATTAAAATATTACTCTTTATTGTTTATTGATTATGTATTGTTCTGAAGCTGTGGTTCCCAAGAAGGAAAGTGGGCTACATGTTTGTCAAATGTAGCCGTTGACATAACCTGGACTTAAGAAATATCCTAGTTGAAGCTAGAAATTCGTGCGATTTTTGATTCACTCCTTTAAAAAAGGCTACTTCCGCAAACGCTGGTTTCAAAATTAATCACGTATTGCAAAGATCTAGTTTAAAAAATTTAGAGAGGATGGTGGATGAGTCTAGAAGTTAGCTTAGTCCAGGACGTCCTCTCTCCCCAGATCCAGCACTTCTGGCGACAGCTATATATCTTTGCACCAGCACCAGAAAATTTTCAAGTGAATTAGGTGTACTCCACTCAACCATAAACCGCCACCGGTGAGCAGCCGCTATAGTTCCAAAACACCACCTCAATTTACGCCTCAACAAGTCGCACGCAGAATGAAGTCTGTAAAACTCTTCTTCACAACCCGAATGAGTTTCGATTCATGATAACAATTATTACTTGCAATGAAAATTGAGTCGATAACAATTGAAAAATAAACATGGAAAATCAGGCCAACTAGCTGTATGATACCCCGATGAGAATGATTTATGAAAAAAGTAATGCAGGACGTGTGATGGATGTACGATGGTGTCACTCTACTCTACTCAGCTAAAAAGTACTACACTCTGTTTTGGCTGCATAATATTCTTCTTGAGTTAAATGAAAACAACCCAAGGCCGCACACGTTACTTCAAACATCCTCTGTAATCGAAGATTTGAATTTTGAGCTCCTCCCTTATGCAGCCTATAGCCCAGATTTGCAACTTTCTGATTACCATCTCTTCCCCTCCATGGCTCAATTTTTTAAATGATAAAATATATATAAATAAGAAGGAGGTACAGGGAAGGGGATAGCTAAGTGGTTAGCGTACTGGACTCCCATGCAGAGGACCCGGGTTCGAGTCCAGCTGTGCTACCCTTAGATTTTTTCTTCCTAGAAGCCTCTACAGCTCACTGTCCGGTGATGGACAGTGTTGTCTGTAACGAGAGAACAGTGCACTGGGAAGGCTCCGGGCGCCAATGACCATAGATGTTGACGCGCCTTAAATTAAAAAAAAAAAGGAGGTGAAAACGGGTGGTTGGATTTTTTTTGCCTCTAAAGATAAGCTCCAGTTACCTGAAGAACATCGAATTATTAGCTCACAGATGGGCCTGTATTTCGAGGAATAAGCTTAGAAGCTGAGTAAACAAACCATTTTTAAGGTGAAAAACGCATAGACTTTTGTTACACCGTTATATATATGTATTGTTACAACAAATATTTATGTTTTTTGTGTGTTAAATGAAGATATTAATAGCCTAAGTGTCGTTTCGCTTACAATAGTAACAAGAAATCTGCACTAAATTGTTTTACCATTATCAGAGATAGCTAATTTCAGTAATATTTTCTTATTTTCTCTCTGCAAATATACTTTCACAGCAATTTTAAGAGCACAAAACACCTTCCATTTAGCCCTTTCAACGAAAAGTTGAGGAAAAGCCATGGGTGCGAATGTAGAGACATAATTATTTATTATTTATTATATTTTTATCAACAAACGGCGTAAGCCTTATGGTTGAAGTCATTACATGTGATACATACAGTGATACATAAAATAATAATAGTAAAATAATACATGCTCATTTAACAATTTAATCTTCAAGTAATGCAAAAATGTTTTTTTGAAAAGTCCAGATGCCATTTGAAAACCCACATCACCAGGAATATACTCATTCCATGACCTGCATATTCTACAAATGACGTCAGCGTTGAACAGTGCAGTAGTCTTAACGGCAGGGACCACGAAATGCGAAGTACTGCGCAAGCAGCGAGGTGGTACATGAAAAGGAATGGCAGCAAATAGCTCCATGCAATCAATTTCGCCATTCAAGAGTTCTTCAAGAATAAGATAACCAAATTTGACGACCAGTGTCATCTTAGCAGCTCTGACCAAGAGTTCCTGTCGCGACTCAAAGAGTTTTAACTTCAGATCCTTTTGGAAAGTGTACAATCCATAAAGGTTAAGAATTGTTATGAGCTATATGGAGACTATGATTTTAACCGCCAAATTTACTGGAGGCGGACTATGATTTTAACGGCTATTTACTGGAGGCGGACAGTGTACTATATCCGAATGAAAATATAACAATTACTTAGCCCACTCACTGCCGGCGACGTTTATTTTGTTCGTAATTTTGTATGCTATTCGCTCAATCAAAAAATGAAACATATGACAAATATTCCACCATCTTGAAAAATGAAAACCACCATTTATTTTAAGTAAATTGTAACTAATTCAGTTATCATTTGCCGAATGATTTCCTTTTTATTCTTCTCGATGACCGCCTAGAGTAAGTTTTCTTTAGCGGCCTCTCAACACGGTCAATAATATTAACAGTACTTTAGAGTATTGACAATAATATTGACCATGTAAGGTGAAAAAATTGACAATAATATTGATCGTGTAAGGTAATGAAGTATTGTGATTGGTTAGCACGAGTATTGATGGTTATATTGTCAATACTGATATTGACAATATTATTGAACGTGTAAGAGGCCGCTTTTCATAAGAACAATTTTTGGTTACAAAATACTTACTCCGTTAGTGGAAGTTTTACTATATTGTAAAATTTTCAAGAGGTATTATTTAGCGAATTGTTTCTATGGTTTATGAATAAAATGTCTCAAAAACATTACAGAATCGCAGAAGGACTAAACTTAATATTCCTTTTAAGTAAGTACATGACCGCATCTAACAATATGGTTTTGGTCAAAATCCATGAAACGGAAGTACTTCTTTGTTGAATATTTTTTTTTTTTCAGTTTTTCACAGTTTTCTTAAAAATTGTACCAACGATTGAACTTTAAACTTTTTTATTGCTTAAAAAGATAAAATGCCTAGCACTTTTTTTTTAAACATTTCCCAGAAAAATGTAGTTTTGGTGGGAATTCCGGGGGAGAGGCAGCATGATTCAGCCAACTATATAATTAAGACACATTAGAAACAATTTGCGCTGTCTTCTGGACTATATTTGAATATTCCTACACTGGATAAAATTACCCTAACGCCGTTGTATTTATGTTAACACAACTGAGGAAAAATTGCTAATTTCCAGAAAAAATTTAAGCCCATGTGAGCTTAGAATATTGCAGTCTACGTATTATGAAGTTATAGCTACAATCTAAACTTACATAGCCTCTTGCATAAAATGAAAGAAATTATAATGGATGTGATAAGGAGTGGAGATTGTAGAGAGAGAACGGGTTTTAAGATTAAATAAACTAGAATATAAGCTGAACACTGTATAAGGAGAGAACATAGAAACTGCTAGGATTTTTACAAATATAATAGAAGCTAGGTTGCGAGAGAAATATAAGACAGACTGAGAGATGGGAAGGTAGCAGAAGATTGCTGACTTGTAGTGAAAACTCATCGTAAACTGTTGTAAACACTGTCCCCTGTAGGGCTAGCTTGGCTGTATATAAATAGAATCTCCCACCCTAGTCTGTCTTAGGTTGATTTTTAATTCTTTGGATCTCATTATAGAAATAAATAATATGTTTCGTCATTCAGCGTCATCTGATTATAACATCTATTTGCTGATTTGCTTTCACCCAATCTTCTTGTCAAAATGTTTCATATTTAAGAAAATTCTACTTCATATGACAAATTAACAATATTAATAAGCAAAAATTAATATGTTTCATATTGAAAGAAAAAAAATGTGCTAATATTCATATTAGTGTACTTATATCTACAGTCTGGCTGTTTACAGTGAGAAATATGTGATTGACATTTAATATTAGAAAACAGTATTTGCACGGTGTGGAGAAATGTAAAAGGAATGTTCCCAGTTGTGAGTGAAATAGAAAGAGAGGGAATTGTGTAGTAACTGCCAACAACACTTGCTACACTCCATGCTTGGTTACAATGTTGGTTAGCTAGAGATACGAAACGTTATATTTCTGTATATAAACGTCCCTTTTCAACAATACAAACTGTACAGTAAAGATATAAAGGGATGGTATGGAAATGTAAACTTGGTAAACCACACTGTTGTTATCGTTCCAATTCTACCTTCTTCCTCCATAAATCATTCTTGAACATTCTTAAAAATTTTATCACTTAAAATGATTTCAGTAATCATTGTATTTGTCTTTTTGTTTTCTAAATTTATTTGAACTGGATTTCTAAATTTAAAAAGTTAGATTTTAAATTGCCATTTCTTCTTTATTTTCAAAAAAATGCATAGATTCAAAAAAAATTTAATTGATATGGCTCCTTAACAAGACAATAAATCTTGGGTAAAATCTTTGGAATCGGAATTACTAAAAAGAAAATCTTATTAATAAATCAACAATGCTTGAATCACTATTTGGAAGATTTAGAAATTTAATGTCAATTTACATTTATGCATTACACATTTGCAAGAATGTTATCGATAAAATCTAGATTTTTGCCGATTGGTCTATTAAACTTTTAAGACTGGATTTTACAATTATTTCTAAAATGCTTCACTTATAAAAATTGGGCTGTTATTTTCTATAACGCTAGTCCATTTTCCTACATAAGTATTATTTGTAGAACATTAAATTCCAAATATGTATCTTCCTTTACGATTAAAAGGTTTTCATATAAACTAAAATCTATTCAAGAAATCGCAGATTAGCTTTTGTCATTTACAAAATTCCAGTATAAAAAGTATTCAGTTTTTAAAATCGCGGAACATAAACGTTTTACCAATTCATTTTTTCCCAAGTCAATTAGCTTACAATTTAATATCGCCTACAGAATTCTTCATAGATATATAAAAAAGTTTGATTATGATTGACTCCTGGGTACACCGTAATCTATCCAAGTGATTACTCGTTTTTTACCTCCCAAACACGTTCTCAACAAAAATATGTACTCTATCATTACTACTAAAACTATAAAACTTAGTAACCTCAACCAACGGCGAAGGTGCCAATAAGTTTGTTATCTTCATTATACCAAATATTAAGAGAAAACCCATCCATGATTGCCTTCAAGCTGTCCTTGAAGACACTCTATCCCATCAACTGTTCAACTTTCATACTGAGCATAACACTAATTAACAATTGCATCGCAAGTATATGTCAATTCATACTGTACGCACCCTTCCATCACGTGGAAAGCTCCCGAGATGTCATCCTTCATATTCAAAGAAGACTTTCCCTAACGAGTTTTTCTAATCTCCGTGTTTATTTCGGAGAGGTCGTTTCTTCCAGGTCAGGCAGGACTAAATCCCCTTTCATTTTAAGGCTAGGTTAGTGATGACCGCTGTTCTTCCATTCCGCTAAGCAGCATAAAAAAGCAAAATTCTTCAAAGTTACATTTGTCAATATTGATACTGTAGATACTGTAATAATTAAAGCTTATTAAATCGAAATGAAATATTCTAAAGCTAAAATGTTTTCAAAGACGGAGAAATCTGTGCTACAACTAAAGGTTCAAATTTAATCATTTATTTATAATGAGTCTTGGAACTAGAATAACGAATTTCCTTTGCTACCAGATTTGCAAATAATTCTTAGTGAACAAAATTGCCAATATAAACGTTTTACAAGATTATATTTTGTTTTTGTGAATAGTAAATACGACGTCTGGATGAGCAATTTTTACATATCATGGTCGTAATAAATACAAATCTTCATTCAATAATTTGTGCGGGCACTTACAACCTTGAAGATGATGCTCTAAAGAAAAAAATTGTACAGGGAAGGAATTAGCTAAGTGATAGCGCTCTGGATTCGCAAGCAAGATTCTGCTTTCGTATACGGGCAATGCTTCACTTAAATTTTTCTCTTCTGGGTGGTGACAGTGTTGTCTGTAACAAGATAACACTGTCTGAAGCTGGCAGTGCACTTGACGCTAATGAGCACTAATGAGGCTTAAAAAAAAAAAAAAAAAAAAAACATTACTTTCGTGTGAAATTAATGTTACATAAAATATTGGTTTTTATGAACATTTTAAAATTTGGCGTGATAATAAAAGAAATAAATAAGCGAAATACGCTTGAAGGACTTAAATATTTAAGAGAATTAAATAAATTACAAATTTGAGTGAAGTATGGTTTAGTTACAACATGTACTAATTCCACTGTGGGAAGAAAAGTTCATACAGTTGCACCCTTCAGCATGTAGGTCAGTTTCAACCACAGATGTCAGTAATATTAGAACGTCAATCATATATCAAGTTAACATGTCAGGGAGACTGCTTCCTTAATAACAAAACAATTTCTGAATCTTGGAGTCGTGTTATTAATTCATAATATGATTGATTGTTTCTGCTCAGTGTAAATATACTTTTATTGAACTTTTTACCTTAACATTTATAGCGGGCTAAAATTATTATTGAACAAAAATCTGTGCCATTTTTTAAATCTTTTCCCAAAACATTTTATTTGATCTCGTTTATATACTCAGGAAATTATTTTGCGTAATTAATATACTTGATTAATTCATGGCCGGTGATGGACAGTGTTGTCTGTAACGAGAGAACATTGTCCAAAGGCCGGCAGTGCACTGAGAAATCTCCGGGCGCCAATGACCATAGATGCTGTCGCGCCTTAAATAAGAAAAAAGAAAAGCTGATAAAAAATTAAACTGAAAAGATGATTTTTAACCTTCTTAAAAAATAATCCACCTTCGCAAGGGCATCGGCAGAAGGGTCAAGAAAAAAAAAACACCATTTGCCTCCTCTTTATATCTGCAAATCTAAAAAAGAAAAACGAAAATCGAATAATATTAATACCTTTAAAGGGTTCTGAAAGTGTTTTTAAACAAAACAAGATAAATACTACTCCAAGGTATGGTTATCTACAAATATTATTCTAGTCAATCCGTTAATAAATAATAAAACCCAACTTGGCATTCCCTTAACAACATTGTATCCTTCGGTCGGTATAACCAGTGGAAAGCGTGTTTTACTTTAATTATGTAAATGACCTTATTATTCAAAAAAATATCCATCTTTGTGAAACTGTTTACTGTAGATGCTTGGATAGGAAAGCAATTTATTTTTACGGGAACTTCATTGTCCACTGTAAGTATAAAATGGTTACTGATACTTCTGAATCTTCATTTTTTTTTTTTTTTATGATAAATATTAATAATATTATGACTATGTTTTTGATGTTATTTTACCGCATAGTTATTGATTATTATTTAAAAGAATATTATTGCATTAGTAGAAGCAAATGTAGAAAATGGACATATAGCTATAATTTTATAAATATAATGGGTATGATGAAGGAGAGAAATGGCTTGGTTTGAATGAACAAACTAGATATGGCTGAACACTGTATAATGTAAGATGTGACATTGACTGCCTGGACTTTACACTAAAATGGTAGAGTGTGGAATGACTAAAATGGGTGAGGTAAATGACACGTTGTGACTGGCGAGTGAACTCTGTTGTATATCTATCTCCCGTCGCTGTATTTATGCAGTTTCTCCCACTCTAGTCTGGGATAGTGGTCCTGTCATTCTTGTCTCTCTTTCTCTGCTATGGATCCTCTCTTTGGATCCTATTACAGAAACTGCAGCCTTTACCTCTCACTCCTATTCTATATATTTTAATGTAAAATCCAGGCAATCTTTGTCATTTTTACATCATACAGTGTTCAGCCATATTTAGTTTATTCATTCAAACCAAACCAATTCTCTCCTTCATCATACCCATTATATAAAGAATGCACAGTAAATATTACATAGTATTGGCTAATAGTAAATTAGTTCATGTTAAAAGTTTCTTAATTTGAAATAAGAAGAGTTCTACATGGCTATCCTCTACCAATTCGTCTTTTTACAGCAGTGTTAGGATATGTATTTAATAAATTTCAATGGGACAAAATAGTTATTAATAGTTATGGACTCATGTTAACAATTTAAAATTTGTTGATAAAGTGGTACAGATCGCAACGTCCTATCACGAATTATAAATGATGACTGATAATGTTACAGAACAAAAATAGATCTGCAATTTAACTACGAAAAAACCATTGCTTTAATTACCTAGAAGATATGACACACCTAGGGCCAATTGAAATCACTTTTGGTAAAAGAATCGGAAAAGAAATTAAGAAAAATAGATAATGATAATAGTTTATCCAAATATTTTTTACTGAAATTTATTTATTTATTTATTTATTTCTCTGAATTTTACTTATTATTTACATTTACAGAATTTCTTGATGAGATTTAGTTTTGTACAACCTGAGTTCACCTAGATTTGGGAGGGGAGAAGTTCTAACCAATAACCTTGTTTTTAAACACGAAAACTTTTATCTGACTTAATTCATTAATGTTAAGACTGCCACACCTTTAATTATTTTATCAAACGGAGCCAATGCTCTTCTATAAATCTTGTGTACTTGAGCCAGAATTGTGGAATGCAATACTTGATTCTACCATTCAGATGTTGAGATCAATCATAATTGCTGTAAATTAATATAATCACTTTTCCAAAAATCAAGTTGTAGCATTTTCATAGAAAAATGTTGTTGAATGAAAATGTTTGCAAAATATGATTTTTTTCTGATCATCATTGATATCAAGATCTATAGAAACTTGATTAATAATTTTATAATGACAGATTGGCCTATCCGGTCAAAGAGCTATTTTTTTTTTAAGGGATTTTCCTCAACACTGAGGTTTCTCAGACCAATTACAATGTCAAAAAAAAAAAAGGTTATCATAAAGTGTCGATGACAAACTTCCAGTAATGCCTATCCACTGCGTCTTGCTCGCACAGTCCTCGAACACCCATGATCTCTTCCATGCCATTTTGCCAATTATCTCCTGGCCTGCCTCTTTTCCTGGCACCTGATGGTCTCCATTCTATTACATTCTTAGGCATTCTACTTTCTGGCATTCTTGTCACATGGCCGAGCCATACCAATTTCTTTTTTTCTATTTCTTCCAATACAGTGCTCTGCTTCTCCACAATTCTTCTTATATCCACATTCCTTTTCCTCTCTCTGCGGGATACTCTCGCGGAACGGCTTCCTGAAATCCATTTCAGTCGCCTCTATCTTTTTCTGCATCTTCTTGCTGACTGTTCATGTTTCAGATGCGTAAGCATTAAACTTATACGTATCGCCATATAGATATTTCCTTTAATGCTGATCTGGAGCAGCAGTTGCTCAATGGATCCGAATTCAACATCCCTCCTAGCGCTTGCCACTCTCTTTTGCATATCCATTTTGATGCCCCCATCTTACTTGCAGATAAGATCCTAGGTATCCAAAGCCGGTTACTTTATTTAATTTTTTGTCATGAATCTCGCAGTCATGTATTTAGTTTTTCCACTGTTTATTTCTTATCCCCATTGACTATATTCTTCACGTAACTTTTCTGATCATATAGTTGATATCCTTTCATTTGCAATCAGGATTTGAACATCTGCGAATAGTAGATTGTTAAAGTAGTGTCTTCCCCAAATTGCACGACCATTTTGCTGGATTTCTTGGCGTATTCCCTCAGGCTTACATCCAGATAGATTTTTAAACAGTACTGGCGACATACTGCAATCTTGCAGAAAGCCTTTACTTGTTGGGTTTGTACAAGCGCTATGTACAAATATAATAAATCGTATAATTCCTTTTCCCAATTAATGAATTACCTTAAAGCCATTCCGAAATTTGTCCTTGCTCTAATCATTGCCCAAACTCCATCAAAAAACTGAAGTAATTTTTTGACTAATAATAGTTACCACCCACTCAGTCTTATAAGAAAAACTTCGTTCCTAAAACTAGCATAATTTGGTGTCAATAATTCCACATCTCAACCAAATATGTATACTTTTCTTACATAAATTACCTTCTGGAAAATATATCCAAACTTTTACTAAACACCACATAATCTTAGCAAACAGCTATCTACTTCAGTACCTTATAAAAACTTTTTTCAAAAACAAACAGTAACTAAAAGGGTTCCTACATGGACAGAAACATAATCCAAGTTATTTTTAAAATCGTAAATATTGGCTTGGCTTTTACATAGACATTTCAATTATTACTTTATTCATTAATGGATTTATTTAAAAACAAAATATTTTAATGTTAGAATAATATTTTAATGTTAGGTATACTAAAATTCCTCGCCCACTTCCGAATTAATGTTACTGCATGGCTTTGATGATAGAAGGTTGACTCTAATCTAAAGTTTGTTAAAAAATGCAAAAACTATACTTGATGACGTTCTAATTTAACAGTGAAATTGAGAATGTCTTGTTTCATGTTGTTTCTTGCGATGGTGAGTGATAATCCATTGCTATAAAAGGGCTCTAAGGGGAATCGTCAGCCATCTATCCTATGCAAGATCTAGTTGATATCCGAAATTATATTCACGAAAATCGGGATATATGCTTCAACAGCAGAGCTTTCTTCTTTTGATCTCGCACTATAATTGGTTGCACCTAGATCTGCTAAAGCTTCTTTTGGGAAACGATGGGAGTCTCTACGTATTTCTATCTTTTATCTAGGGTAAATAAAAATAAAATTAAGTAATTTTTAAGCTGAGTTCTTTAAATGTAGAATGCTAAATAATTGCAAATCTTCAGTATGTACAATCCTTTTGTACAATTTTGGATTGAAAATATCATTTTTTGGATGTGACTTAGACCAATATTCTTCATGTTGCTCGTCGCTACAACTGTTGTGTCGGCAAATGAATTTTGGGTTGTCCATACCAATTGAATTGAATTGAGCTTGACTGAGATATACCTGGCAGAAAAATTGTACGAATGCCAGTGAGCAGACTTGCTTTATGAAGCAGTTCTATGATGTTTGTGATCATGCATCTTATCACAACATCCTTCAAATATAAGACCTAGACACTAAGGTCTTGATAACAAATGAAATTTCAGATCTCTTTCATTTAATTACTAATTAACTTAATTTTGTAAAGCATGTCGAAAAATCAATTAAACAAATTTTTCAATATGTATCTCTATTTTTAATTATTAAAAAGTTGAAATATTGTTTTCATAAAATGTTTTTAAAAAAAAAACTGTTCACTGTTAAAATAAGTTGTATTGACTTGGGGCTGTTTTCCCCCTTTTGCCAACGTTTGTATTTTTCCAAGAGACGTACAACTAGTCGATCATCCCTCGTACTGTCATCCCTCGCCCTCCTGTTTGCGGGTATGTAGGCGCTCTCTCCCTCTCTCTCTACTCCAACAGTACACAAAATCTCTCACTGAACACAAAGTTTACGGTCTGTCGGATGCGAACCACACCGACTGGGTCCACTCGACCAGACTTGTACAAATATCTGGCTACACCCATGCTAAAGTTATATAGTTGATCTTTTTGATAGAGAAAATATTTACAATGCCTTTAATCCATTCGTTAAAATTATAATTTCAACAATGGAAAGTGGCTTAAAATAAACTTTCATGTCATGACATAGTATTTAATTATCTGAATTAAATATAAAAATATTTGTTAGCCAGATATTACCAAAATGATGTGACGTACATTATAAGCTAAGAAAACAATATTTTAATTATTATATAAGAATTATAATATACTATATAACAACTAATTATCCTATAGATTCATTAGTTTATAATCAATCTTTTCCAAAATACTAGAAAAAGTTCTTAAAAATACTAGAAAAATTGGAAACTTTTCTCTGAGGATTCCCAGAAAACTATTCCTCAGTAACTAAACACAATACATTTCCAATTTTGATTCAAAAATCATCATTCCTCGGGTTTACGATGTATAAAGATTATCGCTTACTACCTGAGCTGAATTCCCTTGATGGATTCCAATGATCTCAAAATCTCTTTAGCAAAATTTGGAATTCCTATTAATTGAATCATTCCATTCCAAGACCATCCAGTAAAGTACTAAGATGGCTGAAAAGGTTCTCAAGAACTAGTTCTCAAACATAATTGTGAAATATAATACATACATTTTAAACGTAATGGGTATAATATTGACTCTTGCGGTACAAGCGGTTGCAGTAACAGTTGATCCAAAAATATGCTATCTTTTCAACAGTATGGGGAGTAATAGAGGGAAATTATGTGATACTGCTATTGGAAGGGGTGAGGATAGGGGCTCATGTTAGCAAAATTAATCATTATTGTTATATGAATCTTTCTTAAATAAACTGTGGATAGTTTTATTACGAAACAATTTCATGGAGCTTGGCTTTCCGTAACTTGTTTAAAGGAAATGGCATAACATGCATATATATATATAGCAGTATATAAGGGGAAAAAAGTCACAAGACTATCGTAGAAGTCCCATTCTCTTAAGGGTCTCAGCACGAGAGTCGTAAATGAGAGATACAATATGTTACTTAACTTATAGAGTGGGGGAAACAATCCTACTTTCGGTATGTTTCTTTGACCGTACTCTACAAACAAGTCTCATCTATTTATTGAATCAATATTTTCTTAAAATTTGAAAATATTATTTCTAAACCAAAGGTTTCTTTTGACGGGGGTCAGTTAAAATAAAATTATATTGGTAATGAATTACAAATTCCGATATGTATTGATAGCAGCAAGAAAGCTGATGAATGATAAATTGAACACAAACTAAATTGCAGTTGTACTTTAACACGCACTTATATTTACGTACTTTGTGAGGAGCAAAGAGTAATGTAGTGTAAGGGTGTTGTGAGGAGATGTAGGTTGTTGCTTGATGAGTGATAAATAACACCTTAAGATTTGGTTTAAGATATATAATTGATATATATGTATATGACTGACTGCCAAGGACTTTATACTAACTGAACTGAACTGACAGACTGACGTGGCTAAGAAGATATGAACGGAGCGATGTTAAACTGATCTGTAAATCAACAGAATTCTATCTGAATGATGTCTCATTGCCTATCTCTCATATATATATATATATACTGGCCTCTCCTCTCCTCTCTTTTTGAGAGGGGCTGTTTCTCTCCGCTAGAGTGGATGAGTGGTGGGAGTTCACTACCCCTACATCAGGACTGAGTAACCGTGCGAAAAATAATGATGTTGGCGGTGATATAGAATCGGTAGCATTGGCTGTTGTAAATCACTAGAAGAGCTATGTGGCTAATTTGGTGACATTCTCTGGCCTGCAAAGATACTTTAGGCAGAAATTGAATTGAGATAGATGACTGCTTTTTACAAGCACTTTGAATAACTCTTTGAGAGTGGTGTTGTCAACCCAGTAAAGTCTTGAATGTTTGGATGGCTGCTTTTTCATGATAGCTTTTTAACCTTTTTCTAGTGTTGGTGAAGCTCTTTTATCTCTTCATAGTTTAACTGGCGACTTGCTAAGCTCGCAGATTTCCGACTTTTATCATGATTTTTCATACCCATTGGTGAGAGCTAGAGATACGAGTAGCTTTAGGGGAAATATTGGCTATTTAATTTGAGGCTCGTTCCCAATAAATTGCCATAGGGGAATGACAGAGGAAATAATGCATAGTTGAAGTGCGTTTAGTAAAGCTAGTGGCGTTCGGTATGACTGGTATTAGAACTATTAAATCCAGCTTTTGTGGAACGAATTTTGTAAGCTAGAAAGGCTGGCTAAACAGGAAATATATATATATCTTTGTGAGTTTTTGTGGTAGAATGTAGGAGTTTACTTAGTTATTATGAACCATATTTAATTTATCAATTTAAATCAGATATGACGTCATTAATTTTGTAATGTTTGTTCGAAACCGGTTGTCTAATAAAAATAATATTTTTTAAGAAGTAGTAAACAGGAAAGTTTTATTATTAATATTATTGTTTTTAAAATGCCTAAAATTCAGAATTATTCTTTAGTGGTTGTTGCTAGTCAGTCAGAAGCGCAGATGCAGCATTTGTTCTATGGCTGAGAGATATTTTGAAGTTAGTACAAACAATTAGAACTATAGTTAGCTTACACGGCTGATGTTGGTATATACAGTGAGCTAGAAATTCGAGAAAAGCTTGAATTCTGCGAGCAACGTACTGAATATTCATACAGAAAGCTTTGGTTTACAAACCGTACATATCTCTGCATATATTCAGTTCTCTACTATCTAAAACCTACCGCACACTCTCTGTATACTCTACAACGCTTCTTTAAATTTCTCCTTTCTATCTTTCAATGCTGTTTATTAAATAAATTTACCTCTTACATTCTAATTAAAATAAATTTAAAACCTTTCCAAGATATTATTTATATAAAGATTTATAATTTAAAATCAGAATTAAAGAAATTTATATACTGAAAAAATAAAACACAGTGCATTTCATATTTAAGATATCTCAATTAAATAGAAAATAAAGGATTACATAACCAAAATGAAAGAATTTAATTAAATTATACAAAACTATACCCAAATATATAACAAAACTGATTTATTATAAAAAGATAAATACGTATATATATATAAAAGATTACAATGTGAAAACAAAGGAGTTACATGAACAAAGTAAAGTGGGAGACACATAGTGAAGCAAAGTTATTAGATCGGACAGCCCTACAAATTAATCTCACGAGATACTGGGAATTAACACGTAGGTATATATACCAGAGACCTTGGTCCCCAATTTGCATTATAAAGTTTGTTAATACTACCAATTTACATTTAACTCACTCTACACTTCAACCACCCTTCAAGATTTTACTTCATCTTCTTCAACAAATTTTTTTTTATTATAAATATTGGTTTTATTATTAATGGAGAATATAATTTATATTAATTTGTTTGTAGTAGTATTTACAGTCCAAAAATGTTACGTACTGTATTTATATTTTAATTTATATTTGACCATATATAATATATGTTTTCATCTTCTTTCACAGAAAAGAAATAAAATTTAATGTAATGTATTAAGTAGACTGTGTATGGGAGATCAGATTTATTTCATGAAAATAAAGGAATCATTTTTTTTTAAGAGCAATATAATGTGAAAAAGTTATTATTATTATTATTATTAATACCGAGGTACATTCTCCGCATGGTAGAGAGCTACCTATGGGACAGGCAGCTGAGGTATGATACTACGGACGGAACCTGCTGTAAAGAGATGACCGGAGGGGTGGCTCAAGGATCTATTCTTGGCCCCGATTTATGGAATATATTTTATGATGGCATTCTGCGGCTAGAAATGCCGAAGAGTGCATTCCTGGTGGGGTACGCGGACGATGTTGCTGCTGTGGTTGTCGCACGGGATACCGAAGACGCCCAGATAAGGTTGAGCCAAGTAATGAGGCGGGCGAGCACTTGGTTAGAGGTGCATGGCCTGAACTTGGCGATGGAGAAAACCGAAATAATTCTGCTTACCAGAAGGCACATTCCCACGAGTATACAGATACGTGTGGGGAACGAGTTAGTGGTAACGAAGAGCGCGGTCAAGTATCTTGGTATACGCTTGGATACTAAACTCTCGTTCTGGGAACAGATAAGGCATTCCTCAGACAAAGCCGCAAAAGTGGCATCGGCGCTGAGCAAGTTGATGGCAAATTTAGGGGGCCCGACGGCGAGCAAACGGCGACTTCTGATGTCAGTCACAAATGCTATACTTTTGTATGGGTGCGAAGTTTGGGCTGACGCGCTTAAGCAAGAAAAATACCGGAAGCAGATGGCATCGGTACAAAGAAGAGGTGCTCTAAGAATCGCTTGTTCTTACCGGACGGTCTCGGAGCCGGCAGCTCTGGTGTGGCTGGAGTGACTCCAATCGACCTGATGGCTCAGGAGCGGAAGATGGCACATGACCTGAGGAAAGAATCGGTGGCAATGAGGCGAGAGCAATGGCCAGGAATTATACCATTCGGTCCTGGCAGGAACGGTGGCGTACGGATAGCCGAGGAAGGTGGACAGCGAAGCTGATTGCAAGCCCAACTGATTGGGCGGAAAGAAGGCATGGCGAGGTAAACTACTACCTTACCCAGTTCCTTACGGGACATGGGTATTTTACCTCGTATCTTTATAGGATGGGGAAGATGGGTGATCCGTCATGTCTCTTCGGGGATTCACCTATTGATGACGCCCACCACACTTTCTTCGAGTGCGAAAGATGGGCCGTTGAGAGAAACGGTCTGGAACAGGAATTAGGCCATTTGACACCCGAGTCCATCGTGGAGACCATGCTGTCCTGCAATGATTATTGGGACAAAGTAGCATCTTTCGTTGAGATGGTACTGCAGCAAAAGAAACAGGCGCTAGACCAACACCTACAACTGTTGGTTTAAAGTAGTATTGAGGAAGAAGGAGCCTGAAAGGGCTTAATACGAGGCACCACCCTGATGCAATGCGATAAGTGGTTCCAGGGTGGGTACCATGCCTGTAAGGAGGAGATTGGGTTTTTTAGTGGGTGAGAGTCCCACATATCTGGGAACACTATCCCCAGATGTGCATAATGCATTTTTCCCCCTCCCGAAAAAAAAAAATTATTATTATTATTATTATTATTATTATATTATTATTATTATTATTATTTGCCTGTGTGGAGGAACCAAACCCTACGCTAACCAAATCGTTACTGGGCCCATATAGCAGCTACCCCAAGAAAAACAACAACAAACCGGGCCTAGAACAAATATCCAGACCCGGATCTAATCCATCTAAGATTCACTGCAGTCCGAACAAATCGGACAATAACCTTAAGGGGAAATAGCTAAGCTCTTCCGCAGACATCCTGTTCGGACCAAAGGTCCTGAACCTAATTTCCTCACAACCCAGACAATCTGTTATAAGATGGATGGGTGTTTCCACCTCTGTCTCACAGACTCTACAACATGGATCCACATGAGCCTCATTAAGTAGAGATGTCTGCTAAAATCACAATGTCCAGCAAGGGAACCAACCAGATGCCTGAGAGAGCTTCGTGAAAGACACAGCAACGTCTCACTAATAGCCCTGTTCGGAGCCCGATGAGCATTTTGGACTGCCGACAACCATCTGTGATCATCCATAAGGAAATGCTGTGAAGCTGTCCATGACTGGAAGCCTGACAAACATGGCCAGAAGATACGCCAATAGCAGGCTCGGGACCAATGAAAGAGAGAGAGGCGGGAAAAAATAGGATTGTTAGATTATGATCCATAATGAAAATGTTGATGAATGAGGGAGTTCTAAAAACCGAATAGAGTTTCAAGCTATTAAGTTGTAAGATCAATTGAAAGAAAAAAATGATGTTTTTAGCAAATAGATTCCGAGTAATAAGCAAATAATTTGTATAGCTGTGTGTGTGTGTGTGTGAACAAAATAGTTCCAAAATGAAAAATTGCAGAAAACTAAAACATGATCTTCCATTTAGCAAGATTAACCACAAATTATTAAATTAAATTAAAAGTAGCGTTAGCATTTTTGAATTTGAAGAAATTTGATTTACCGGAAGTACACATAACAGAATGTTCCTGAGGTTTTACTAATTTTTACGATTCCAACAATTTTCAATAAACTGAAAATGCAAACTGTCCAGATATATATACCTACTATACATTTTATTTGAAACATTCTTCGGGAAAAATTGAATTTAGGGTGATTCTAGGAAATTGTTACATTAGATTTCAAATGATCCTGTGTATCTACATCAGAATAGTTAGACCAATGGTGACCCACGGGCTGGGTAAAGACCTTGTAAATAGGGTGGGGAGGAATTAGGGCGCTGGTTTTGTTTAAAGGCTTCCTTGCCTGAGCACAACGGGCCGGGTACTTTTTGCCGTTTTATCCTTTTTCTGGTCCTCCTTTTATTTCTTTTTCATGCACCCTAATTCTTGTAACGTGATAGTCAAAGTTATCACAATCTTTTACGTAACATTCTGTTTCCACCGTTAACAGTTTTGAAAAATATTGTAACCATTCTTCTGTAATGATCCTGATCAAATTTTCCATTTTACCTCATTTCCTTAAGTACTGACTAGGAAATTCCTTTCCATTGACCGTTGGTAGTCCAATTTATTGCAACAGATTTTTTTTCCCATCCTTCAATTTTATTGGCAGATCTAATTATTTTAGTTAGGTTGGTTTTCAATTTCTTGTATGTGTAGTGGAAGAAAGAAATGAAAGAGAATAAGAATTTTGAAAATAGTTTAGTGAAATAATTTTGTAAATTTTAGCTAGTTCAAATAGTGTATTTTAGTGAAGGGGAAAGAGCCAGGTACTCTATTTTAGGGCAATGCTACTGAAGAGACAAAGGGACAAGAAACGTTAGGTTAAGACAATCCACTCCCTCCAGGCATACCAGCATTATTTGAAAAGATTTGAACTAACAATTAGAAGGCATTCTTTCAAGACAGTCTGAAATAGACATTCAATTAGAACACTTGTACCAGGAATCGCTATCTTAGCATCAGTCCAGTCATAAGTTAGAACATAAGAGTTTCTCACTTAATCTAGATAAATAATTGATTTGTAAACATAATAATTGTGATATTGTGAAGTATTTAAATTCGCTTAGAGAATAATATAATTATTTCAAAAACAGTGGTGATCTTTTACTTATTTCTAATACGTCTCTCTCTTTCTCAAACTTACACACAAGCCCTTTACAAAACCGCTCACGCCACAAGCTGCTACTACACCACTACTATACAAACACACACCATCACCAACTACATTTCATATGTTACTTTATCTTCTTCTTCTTACTTATCTTCTTAACTACTTTATCATTTTTATTTAACTAATTCCCGTATGCCAAATTTTTCTCTTTTATTTTTTCTGTATACGTTCAGTTCTGGAAAAACACCCTTGCTTTCTTCAATGAAAAACGTCATATCCAACTTTCATTACTTTATGAAATATATAGTGGTACATTTGTTCGTCTCCGCTTAAAATAATTCATCCATCTCCATCGCCATTCTCCGCATTCTAATGCCGTGATCTTGCTCTAGGCGTATATTAAACTTTCTATTATGTTCTATTTCTCCACTTTCATTTCTTACTGGAATTTTCTGAACTCTGGGAATAGCTTTCCAAGGACAATACATTTTGCTTTTAAGCAGGCAATGGTCGTATCCGCAATCTGCGCCCCTAAATTCTCTACTATTTTGTACCTTTATCGAGCTCTCTTCTTTGAGCACCATACAATCGATAATAGATCTCAGATATCTCGAAGACTGCGTACATGTCAACTACCATCTTATGCTCAAACAAAAAAAGTGTTTACAATTTGCATAATAAACTGATCGTACAGCTGTCTTAATCTTTCACCGTTCCAAATTACATCTTTCTCCCCATAACTTCCTACAGTTTTTTCAATTCTGCTTTTTACACACAAGGGCATTTATATCTTCTAACACATAGATCTCTTTTCTTTGTGGAATTTTGTCTCTTAGCTCCTCCAGTAATTCCCAAAATTCTTCTTTACCATCGACAATCACGATTTCTCTACAACCACAGATCCGCCGTAATTAATCTTTCGTAGCCCTATTCCACTCTGTGATATTTCTTTTAAGATTCTTTTTTAACAAAACTGAAACCGCCGCTTTTGCTAAGATTGTCTATCGACGCCGCTCCAAATAAACAAAATCGTCCATCAGCCATTGAATCAAATCACTATTTCGGCCAATCAGCCGAATCAACCATTGCCGCTCCTTTTCCTTTCTACTTGGTTTCCGACAATGTGACATCCAAGCTATATCATTTAATCTCCTCAATAAAAAGGTAGCATTTAGTTGAAACATCTGGTCAATTCCAAAAACCAATATAGCGAGTCTTTTCCGTAGTGGCTGTCTATTTAGACTGTCAGTTTTTAGTTTATTCTGTTCAGATTTTTCTTTGTTCGATATTTTAGCATTAGTTAGGGGGCTGGCTCGATGAAACAACTGGCAACATGGAGGACAGGGACTTTGAATTTGAGGTTTCCTTCCCCTAGACAATTTATCTCCATCTCGGCTTTGAGTCTAGTGTTCCCTAGAGTGCCTCCACGTGAAGGTGATTTTCATACAACTTCCTTTCTAGATTTACGAAGTAAATTTACTGTTAATAAATAATAATTATAAAGAAACAAAATGAATCCCAAATTTTCTGACGGACTTTACATACAATTACCATACAGGTGTCATGGACGGAGGCGGATAGCATACATGCTTTACTATTTATTACTTATACTAATTACATCAAATAAAATCGAAGACCAAGACTGGAAATCGAACCCAGTACCAAAATGTACCTCAGCTTTGTGGTCCATGCCTCTATACCAATCAACTGTCGTGGCGCGTTCAGTACTAATGATTAACATATAATCTCCACTGGACACTACAAAAGAATAAATTAAAGTAAAGTAATAAAGCCTATTTTTTCAGGCGGGTTTAACATCCAACTACCAATTAGGTGTCGTGGACGGGGGCGGAAGCAACCTACTTTATCATTAACATTTTTTAAATGTATATAAAATTTAGTTATACTAGTATTACTGCTCGAACTGGGGTCCTTCCACTTACAAGTCAACGCTCATAGCCACTACACCAACGCCAGCAAGCTACGTCATTTGGAACACACCTTCAATTGGCTGATGCGCGGCTTAAAATGCGTTTATAAAAGAACTGTAAATAAATTGAGCATATTCATAAGTTGTCATTTTTTAAAATAGACAGAAGTATTATTTAAATTTAAAAAAAACAAATCATTTAAGATAAAAATGAAATCAGGAAAATATTATGCTTCTTGCAACCTGAACATGAGAAACTGAAGTGCATTTATTGAAGGTTGCTTTCTGCAAATATTAACGGGTGAATGATGACTGAAAAATTCCAAAGGGGTAAATGAGATGCAAACAAAACAAAAATTTTATTCACTTCAATTGAATCGTAAATATGAATTGACTGTGGGGTCGGCCACAATTGTTTTTCAATTTGCACTCTCCCATGTTATGACGAATCTACCTCAGGCAAATAAAAATTTAAAACACATACACTATTATGTTTAGTTAAAAAAAAAATAAAAACACAATCAAACATGTTTTTTGAAAATTTCAATTTCACTTTAAGAGTTGCTGTGTTTCTGAGTTTAATTGTTCGAATAAAATTGTGCTTAAACTTGTTATTCACAAAATATTATATTGATACATTTACTAATTACTTAGTAGATCTAAAGAGCGACCAAGTCGTATTCGTCTTGGTCTTGATAAATTCTTTCTGAACTGTCGTCATCTTAATCGTGTTAATTGCATGTTAAAACAACTTGAACCATGTAATCCATAATTATGTTTTGCTTCAACTTTATTATTTAAAATATATCGTCTGGTCATCTTGAATGCTCCAATTTATACAAATATTGAGTCTTCCACTCCTGGGATTATCAATCGTTTGTGGATGGCAATTGATAATATCTTGTACATCACCGAAAGCAGAGCTATACCTTTATAATTCCTCACAAAATTACAAGTTGTAAACGAGTCACAATTTTGCCGTACTCCATTTACTTAGCATCCCTTCGTTTTGTCATACAAAGGAAAATTGATTCCATTAAGGCTGACGATAATTATGATGACCGAATCAGATCAGACCAGAAGAAACAATTGGCAAGATTTTGGAATTAATTTCTGTTAACGATGGAGTTTTAATATTGTTAAAACTTAGAACTTTCGGAGAACAATTATTTATATTTCTGCAAAGGCTATATATCCTTTAGAAGTTCATACTGAAACCGATGATATTTGGATCAAATAAAGCTGAGTAAATTTGAAGTTGTAGCTTGACTAAGTTGTGGAAGTTGATAATTTTGCACATTGCTGAAACTTTCTACTGGCTATGAAGTCGTTGAGCTTCGCTCAGAGGGGGCTCCACAATAAAGTGATCAAGCCATATTTGAGACCTTTGTTTGGGTTAGTTATTAAATTTATTGACCTTTCAAAATAAAAAAATCTAATGTTCCTTAATGTTTAATAAATAGGCTTCTATTCATTCATTTTCTTGAGAAATAGAAGTGACCATTTTTTGTAAAAATTATTCTTCAGTTGAGATTACGTTAAGTATATTAACACATACTTAAGATGGTGTTGGCCCAGTATCGTTAGAAAAAGTGACGAGTGAGGTATATTGTGGATGAAAAATTAACGAACCTAGGATCATTCCAGGATTTTCGTAGAAGCACCTTTGAAACTAGACCTATGACTAGGGTCATAGTCACTTGAGCAATATGTAGCAGCAGGACACCGCATTCAAGGAAGACCCCGCGCCACGACTAATAAACAAGGAAGTATTAATGGGTACTGACAAAAAAATAAATATTTATAATGAAGGTATTTGTCTATTGTTTTAGAGATATTGATAAAAACACCCAGTTCTTGATTATTGAACCTAATCTTCATCAGGGAGTCCTCACGCATTGGTCTAGTGGCTAGCGCACTCGGGGTTCGATTCCCGTGAGGGCAAAACCGGTGTTCACCCAGCATCGTGATGAAAAGTGGGAAGCAACAGTTAGGAGCGCCCTGGGTAGCGAAAGCCGGAACTAAACGGCGTGGGAATGCGGAGTGCTTACCACACGACCCCTATTCAAATCGCTGACTGGCAACCCTTGGCCCTTCATGGGCTGTTGCGCCAGAGGAAATCATCAGTCAGAGAACTATGTAGTTCAATGTAACAGAAAATAAAAGTATAAAAGTAATCTGTGTGATTTTAATCGCCTGATTTTGTATTTTTTGAATCAGCACATAAGTTTGCCATTTTTTTTACATGTTTTTTTCTTTTTTTTTTTAATTGTTACCTAACCGCGCAATGTGGTCAACACATTATGGTTACTTTAAATTACAATTTGAAATTTACAATTACAATTTTGAATACAGTTTAAAATTAAATTAACATTTTTTTTTGGCCATATTTATTATTATTTATTTGGTGATTTGATTTATTAAATTATTGTACCAGGCATGTCCAGAAAGTAAGTGTACTGAGGCACTCACGGCCGGAGGGATTTTGTTTTCGACATGTTGGCTACACAGTCGTGTAGCCTGTTTCCTCCCCTCCGCAACGAGAACGGTTCGAGGTCTGTACGTTGAGAACTGTCGACGCGACAATACGTTTCGTGAAAAATGTCAATCCAATCTCCCGCAAGTGTGAATATTCAGGTCGGGCAAGAGTTTTTGAGACGCTACAAACTCCATGGAGATGAATTTCTCCGCTCCATCATTACTGGAGATGAAAACTTTGCCCACTACACACCTGAACCAAAAGGCAGTCTCAACAGCAGCCTCACACCTCTCACACCCCGCAAAAAAACAAACCACAATTGCATCCGTTTTGGACTGTCAAGGCAATTTTATTGAAATAATGCCTCAAGGAGAGACCATCAACTCTGCAAGATACTGTGAGCCCCTAAAAAAATTGCGGAGGGCGATTCAGAACAAAAGGAGTGGCCATATTCAAGAGCTTACTATTACTGTGGAGACTACAACACAATTCTCTAAGAGAGAAAATAATTTTCACAATCACTCAGTTCTGCCCCAAAAACCCATAGAGTTCCACTCAGTGATATACAAATTGTGTAAAAACTGATGCAGTGATTTTTTTAACGTCACCAGTCACATTTTCTGCTACTATTAAATAAAAATTGACGAAACATTGTGGAATCAGCTGTGTATTAAAATTTAAATATAGGTTCCAAAATCACTTTTAAATCTTGCAGACTTCAGAGAACACGAGAGTTATAATGATCAAATTTAAGTTTGAAAATCTTATTGCTTTACCAGTTGTAGATATTATAGTAAAGGTAAATAAATGTATTAACATAAACATGTAAATCACTGCAATATTCTTAGTTAATTTGTCTTGTACCGATTTGAATATTCTTACAATTTAATGCAGTATCTGTCACTTTTCATTTTTATTGCAATTCAATATCTAACTCTGTAAGATAACAATAACCATAGGTAGACAATGCTTTGTCTATGTGGACCGTACATGATATGCAAAAAAGAAGAAAGCCAGCAGAGAGGAATGAGAGAGTTATGTTACAGTTATGGAAAAGAGTAATCCAGTAAATGTTATATCCACGTGTCTGTAAATATGAACCTAGTATATATATATAGTAGGGCTAGAAGGTTTTAGAAGTATAACAAACCTCAATATTATATATGTAACTTATATAATAGGCCTGGACCAAAACACAACTCTAGAAATCTACTTATATGAATGTAAATAGACATTCTGAAACGGTTAGATTTTGCATGGAAACTGCCACTATATACTGTTGCAGTTTCAATATTGTGTTATGGATGTGACATCAAGTGAGAAAATGTGGAACTAAAGAAAACAAAACGATTTCTTTATACTACCATTCTAAAAATATATATTTCTCTTCTTTTTTTTTTTACTTTTTTTTATGACGTTGGTACATATAAAATAAATAAATCTATATATATAAAAATTCAGCATCCGTATGTTTGTGGCCGCAAACTCGAAAAGTAATCGATGGATTGACTTGAAATTTTTACACAACGTTACATTATGTACTTAGTTTTCTCATGGAAACGGGAAATTCCGAGCGTTTCGTGAGTTTGTTTGGCAGAAATAGACAGACGTAGACGCTTCGCGATCGTGGCGCGCTCTCTGCCGAAGATATTCTGCACAGTAGGTCAACAAACGCAATCATGAAGAAATATACAATGAAGCGTAATCTTCATTGAGGATCTTTGTCTTGCAATGTGTGTCAAGCTGTTGGCACTATTGCGAGTAACTGTACCGAATAAGTCGATCAATGCTACATTCGAGAGAGAACTGCTCAGACAGCAATCATACACCAGAAATGACTTACAGCTATTCGTCCAAGAAAATACACTGAAACTCCTTTAAGAACAAAAAGATAACATTTGATACCATCATACAAGCTGTGACCAACCAATCCGGTGGACTTACTTTTTGGACGCTCCAGGTGGAAGTGGAAAAACGTTATTCATTTCCTTAATCCTGGCTGAAATCCGTTCAAATGGCCATATTGCGTTAGCACTTGCTTCTTCAGGTAATGCTGCTACGTTGATGGAAGGAGGTAGAACAGCGCATTCAGCTCTTAAAAACATTCTTTCAGTTAAAAACATTTTTTCTTTTTTTCCTTTCAGTTCACAGCAACGCAAAGTAGGGTATTAAATTGAATGATGTGTTTTCTTGCTGAATCTATGTTAACTATCATACTTCTATTTACTTCCTTAATAATTAAAATCAGACTGAGCCACAGCTAAGAGTGGCCCGGGTTTAGGTAGTTATAAATAAAATCAAATAAATAAAATAAAATAACATAAATATAATATATAAAATCAATTAAATAAATTTTGTTAAAATAAAATCTTCTTCTACTTTTTATACGCTATAACTTCGGCTATTTAGTCATTCCGCGTCGCACGACTCAGTATAAAAAGGCTGCGCTGGCGACTGATGTTCGTTCGTTTAGCTGGATATCCAGGAGGCAAGTGAGAACAATCTCCGATGCGAACAACTTCACACTCAACTTAAAAAGTAAAAAAAGTGTTGAAAAAAACTTGGTAGGACACAGTTAAACGGCTATGACTTATATAAAACATGACAAATTTATTTCAAACTGAAATTATACTCGTTTGTCCTAACATATATACAAGTTGGGTGGGGAAAAGTACCTATCCTGCAGGTAGTACTTTGTAGACCAGAAGAGAACGCTAATAGTAAACTTAAACTTTAAAATTTAATGCCCCAAATTTCTCAGTATTGGCTAAAATCAATTTTTTTGGAAAAAAAATACTACAAATAAAAGTGATACGCAATTATCTGTGTAGCTAGAATTCTCCAAGGTTAAAGAAAATCGTTAGAGCAATTTTTTGAGAAAATCGTGAAAAAAAACGATGGAGAACGTCGTATCAGATGCGGTGGTAATAATTAAATGGAATGTGTTAAGAAGAAATTTGGTGAGGATCGGTCAAGAAAGTAACATTCAATTATGTCAACGTTAGAGACAGAGTTTTTCCTGCATTTATCATGGCTTTAATATATGCTTAGATAGTCGTGAAGAAGTGGAGAAAGAATTTTTAAAACATATACACATGTGTTACATTGCAGAAACACAAAAAAGAAAATTCAAAGTTACTAGATACATGACTCCAATCATCTCTTGATAATTCATCGATACAGAGAAGAAAGTGGGATTGAAACGTTTCTGTCAAAACTTTGGCATAATTGAATGTTTTCTTTCTTAACCGATCCTCACTAAATTTCTTGACTCACATAATTCCATCAACGGTCAATAAATATTTTTATATTAAACTTAAACGGAACACCAAATTTCAGCATCCGGCGATTTGTCCGTTTTTGACATACTTTGATCACATCATACACAAACATCCAAACACCTTGAATGTTGAATAACTTCTTTTTTTTTCTGACTCAGGGGACCTCAAAATTTGTATTTCCGGTGAATTTCAATTTCAAAAAATTTAACACGATTGAAATAATTTTTTTTTCTTGGAATTAGGGAAAGTAAAAATGGAATTATCCATTAATATTTTAGATCACAGAATGCAGTGAATGCAGTGTCTGAATGGTGAAATTTGGACTACTACAACTAACTGAACTTGTCGATATTCGTTGCAACTCATTTAGATTTGTGTATCGTATTCAATAAGATAGTTTCGGACAAAATTCATCAACCGGATATTAATTTTACGTTTCAACGCTTTAATAGTAAATGGCTTAAAAAGCCATGTTACTTATTAGTCAATTAAATAACTATTTATAAATTTCTTTTCAAAATGACAACCCAAGTATTTTTATCAAAGCCGTGTAAGTTGCAATTTAAAATCCCAAATATTTCTATTTATAATTTTACATCATTTCTATTGTAAAATCTTGCAATTTTCTGCTGTTTGGATTTTGCTACTAGTCCAGATATTGCTAGTTCGTCTTATGGTATGCAGGATGGAAAAAAGTGATTTTAATGATTTTTTTATTATTACGCACCCAATCAATGTCCAACTCAACACATGCGGCTGTGTTTAGGCTGTGATTTACGAGGGTCATTCAATAAGTAACGAGACATGTCGCTGTAGCTCAAAAACGATTTATTTAATCTTTATCTACTTTTCAACATAGTCCCCAGCAACATTTAAACACTTGTCCCATCGTTCTTCTAATTTGTGTATGACTCTGGCATAAAATTCTTTTGGGTTAATCTTGAAGCCACTTTTGCACCTGATTTTTAACTTCTTCGTTGGATTGAAAATGTTTCCCAAGTAGAACTTCTTTAAGCGGTCCAAACAAATGGAACTCCGAAGGGGCGAGGTCGGGGCTGTAGGGGATTTGTGGAAGGATCTCCCACCACACTTTTTGAAGTGTGTCTTGAGTTAAATGTGCCGTATGTGGGCGCGCGTTATCATGAAGCAAAAATCATGCCTTTAGTCAAGAGTCTACGGACGTTTTGTTCGAATGGCAGGACTTACTTGGCTTGTTTGTGAGCATATCACTGTAACACTGGCTGTTGATGGTTCGTTGTTCTTCAAGATAGTCTCAGTAAATAGAGGGAGGAAGTTGCAACGTCAACCGGTCGTCCACTTCTTGTTCATCACAGACAGTTACACGGCTACTTTTAAACTGTTCTTCCCATTTGTAAACGTTCGAACGGTTCAAGCAATTATTGCCATACACTTTTAACATTCATTCGTGTATTTCGCTACTAAAAATCTAATTACTGAGGATTGTTCTTCCGACGTGCAATGCTCGAGTGGACTCGTCATAGTTAACTGAATACATTTGCGGTTATGCTTACCAAATACCGTCGAATAGCAGATGAGAAACTACGTATAAGAATGCCAACTTGACGCACTGAAATTATTGTATCGATTAAACAAACCGTTTCTGAACTACAGCGATTTGTCTCGTAACTTATTGATTGACCTTCTTATATTATAAACTAGGGATTAGTAAAAACTCATAAAGCAATAAATGAAGCCTGCTCTCACTTAAAGAATCTTGGATGATGGCTATTGCAATAAAAGTTCTTATTTGAAATTACTACTACTTAAACTTGTTAACTAAAATGTATTTTTTTCTCCCTCTGCTAACCAATTTATATGAATTTATAAGTAAGTAAGCCTCAATTTGTGTAATTAGTACTATTAAGCGCTAATAGTGATAAAGTTATAATGAAACATAAGTATATTAACAAAGTTTACTGTTGGGTCAGCATAGGATAAACAGCTCTAGGGTTTAGTTTGACCGTAGAAGGAATAACACGGAATAATGATGGATATAGTTAGCAGGCAGTAAGAGACCTAGGTGTATATCTTGGATGAATAATGTAAACAGAATTAGATCTTAGATGTGGTGCCACAAGGTGTATTACCAACTGGCAATCTTGCCAGATAGAGAGACATATTGAATTTCAAAAGGGGGCCACAAGAGTTTAGTAAGGGGAGAAGGGCCTTCCTTTCATCTAGTCCAGGTTTAATATCAACATCTGGTGAATTAATCAAAGTTTGGTAGCACTCCACTATACATGTGTATTTCCATAAAGATCATACGAATTGATCTTAGCACTATAAAATTAATAAAAATAGACGGAAAGAGATAATTATAAAGTTGAGATTGAGCAAGTGTACAAGAAATAATAATCTGGTTATGCTTATCATATAATTACTATTAACCGCATAATAAAAAAAAATGTCTGTCGTCGATGAATGGGACTCAAAAGTGAAAAGAAATTTAAAAAAACCAATTACATGAATATGCAGTTATTTTAGTGTATCTAATTAAGGTCACACACAAAAATTTAGGCACGCACATAAACAATATGTATTTCAAATAAGGAACCCGTCCTTCATATATTATACTGAAAGAATAACGCTGCTGTTTCCCCAGAATCCCCCCAAAAAATCAATTTTCCCGGGAGAATGTTTTAAATAAAAATGTTAGATATTTATATGTGGAGACAGTATACAAAGTATAAACAAAATCTTTGTTTTTTTTAAGGCGCGTCAACATCTATGGTCACTGGCGCCCGGAGCCTTCTCAGTGCACTGCCGGCCTCCGAATAGTGTTCTCTCATTACAGACCACACTGTCCATTACCGGACAGTGAGCTGTAGAGGCTCCTAGCAAGAAAAAAATCTAAGGGTGGCACAGCTGGACTCGAACCCGGATCATCCGCTTGAGAGTCCAGTTCGCTAACCACTATTCGCTACCCTTAAACAAAATTGTTGGAGCCGCTTTCGACAAAATCAATTCATTAAAGTCGCACTTCCGGTTGGTAGATTCTGCCCGAAATCTTTGGGCTTGTTGCGATGGTTGAGCTTTCTTAAGTTTGAGCTTCCTATGAATACCGTTTTGTAGATGCTCCTAGGAAGAGAAAATTTATGGACACCATGCTAGATTCGAACCCGGGACCTCCGCGCTAGTCTAGCGCGCTACACTGAGCTAATCACTTCCCTCTCCCTTGGCTTAGGGCAATTAACTATGAACGGAGACCCTACTTTGAATACTGTGTGTGTCCTGTCTGTAAAGTGTAGAGTGCGGCTAGTTTAAGTGTATTGTGTACTGATCTGACGAAGTGCATGGAGTACTGAGCTGTGGTAACCCTTGGGGTCGCTACTCCCCAAATAACTGTATGCAACAGATATCCCTTGCGGGCAATCTTAAGAATACTCTCTATTTTAATTAAAATGCTAGACGCTAATTTTATTTTTGATTATTATTTTCTTATAAAATGATGATTTTTATCTAAATGACCATGTGTATATTAAAATTAAATATTGAAATCATTTCAGTCATTTCAAAGGTAAGAACTATATAAACATTAACTGCCACTGTTGTTCATTTTATTTTTGTAAATTATTGATTTTACTCATCAAACTATATTTGCACAAAAATGGTAGCATAAATCAAGGGAAAAAAAAAGGAAGGAAATGATCTGATTTAAATAGAAAATTTTTCGAACAGACATCATTTGTTTTGAGCCCTATCGTGGGGGATAGAATTAAAATTTATTCTTCTCCCTTTGAAAACATCGTTTCCTATTCTTTACTCTGTTCGTTCCAACCTCTCTGGATTGTTAGTATGTTTTTAAGGGTGGAAAACTGGATTACTAGTCATTACATATTCAGCTGAGATCCGATTAAACGGCTCTACAGAAGTTAAAGACAGTGTTTGCACAAATTCTATCAGTCGGTTGTTAGTTGCTTCGAGAGAGGAAAAGAGAGAAAGACAGAGTGATATAGTGAGAGAGAACAAGTTACTAACGATTATAAACAATAACAACTGCTGGAAATAAATTAATTCCCCAAAACTTTCTACAAACATCTATGTTGGATAACACGTTTATATCAAATTTAATCATCTAACTTTATCATTTTAACTAAAAATACCATTCAGTCTACACAATGAACTAAAAAAAAAAGATCGCTTAGAACTGGGAAACTGTCCTCGTTTAAATGAAATTTTTGAGGATTTTCATCAAGTTAGTTGATTTGCTTTAGTCCATTTGATGATTCGATTCTAAAGCTTACCATGATTTAACAAAGAAACAAATCCTAATTAGAAAGTAATCTGTGCGTTAAACACTAGCACAAATTTCTGTTAAAGTGTAATTTACAAATTTTATAGTTAGTAAAACTGTACAGTAAAAACGCACTTCCGGTTTTCTAATTTTCTTGAAAGACGGAATTTTGGCAATCTATTCCCACTTTCCTTCCTTCGTTCTAATTAATTCTATTTGAATGGTAGAATTGTAAAATCAACTAAGATAGCATTTTACCCTCCCCCTTATGAGGAAAGATAACCCTACGCTCCTGTAATGACATGGCAGGGTCATAGCAATGTCAAATCTTCACAACACATAACAAAGAAAGAATAATTTATAACAGTGGCCTAGCCGGCTGCTATCTTCAAGACAAGGCCGCGGCCAAACAAACAAAACCAAGGGTCAATACTTTACAAGCAACCGCTAAGGCTACCTAAATCACTGGTCACCGAAATAACCAAGGTCGCACAAGGTCGCACACTAGAACAGATGTCTTGGGGTGAGTGTTGCTAACACTGATATAAACTTCGCCCCATTGAAAGAGGATCATTATATGAATATGCTTCAGTATTATTATACGATTAGGAGTTTCCGCGTCCCTATACACGTTTTATTTATACTTATTTCCTTAGTTGTGCATCTTAGTTCATTTATTTTAATCATTCTAAATTATTAGTTACTTATCTCCTATTTATTTCTAAGTATTTATTGTTAATAGTTACCATTACTCACGTTTAAATTATTGTACAAATACAGTCTATTTTTACAAATTCCGTGTTAATAGTTCGAGCACTAACTTCCAAAAATTTCTAAACTAACTTCTGCCCTCTTTAAGACATCTACTACATACCTCAGGAATCACAATAAACGATTCCACTACACTCCCCCTTATGCTCCCTTAAAGGAGTTTACCCGGCGAAATGTAGCAAATAAAAGTTGCAGCTCTTTATATAATATCTAGTTCACATACTTACATTAAAGAAAATCGTTGAAGCTGTTTTAGAGAAAATAGGAGAAAACTGAAAAATACTATTCAGTAAAAACGCACTTCCGCCCAAACCGATTTTCTTCAAACTCGGAATTTCAACAAAATATTTAATTCTAATTAATATTATTTAGATGATAGAATTGTGTAGTATAACTGAAAAGCACTTTAGAGGAAAACCTAATCCCAACCCTCCCACAAAAGTGCCCTTAAATGAATGTTTCCGCAGAAATGTTTCAAATAAAAGTTATAGCTCCATATATATATGTAGTAGATATATCACGATTGAAAAAAAATCGTTGGAGCTGTTTTTGAGAAAATTGTAAAAAATGTGAAAAGAAAAAACATTCAGTAAAATGGCACTTTCGGTTGAACGATTTTTACGAAAACCTCAGGTCTCCTGGCAGATTAAGTAATGATTAACGGGATTAGGTAATGATGATCTTCTGGGAGATTAACGAAATCTTAAGTTAATGATTTTTTGCAGGTTAGGCTAATTATATATTATTACATTAAGTATATTTTTAGCCTAGTAGCTTAAAAACTAATTTTATAGCCTTTAAAAATTTTCTTACAATGCACCTCAATTTTTCGACATTCTTTTACGCAATTTTTAAGAGTAATTAAGAGTAAACCGAAACATTGAGTGCAATGTAAGAAAATAAAGATTTCTGAAGACTATAAAATTTGGTTTTTGAGCCACTTTGCAAAAAATATACTTAATGAAATATTAAGTTTTAACATTCTGCGATTTTTCGTATTTGAGATATGCTGTCACACACACACACACACACACACATACACAGACACAGATCAATTGCTAAAAACCACTTTCTTTGAACTCAGGGGACCTCAAAACGGATTTGACATGATTACAGTATTTTTCTAGTAAAGTGAGTAAAAATTAGAAGTTATTAAATAATATTTTTCATGCTCTTTAAGAGAAAGTGATACGTAATAAAACTTTGTTTTAATAAAGAGTTTTGAATGGTAGAAAATGTAGTGGGATCAGATGTCTTGTAGAGGGTCATGATGCGATGAATAGTTGGGAGTTAGTTAGAGATTTTTAGAGAGTTGTTACTCGAAATGTGAACTACTAATTTACGAAAATAGATATACATTTTAACAATAATTTAAACGTTTGAAAAGATATAACTACAATTAATTTAAAATGATTTAAATGGTAACTAGAATGCACAACTATAATGATTGATAAATAAACATATGTTTAAATACTTAGATAGGGACGCGTCCGATGTATGAACTATGTCACTCGTAGAATCTTGATGATACGCTGATAAAATACTGCAGAATACTCCTCCCCTCTTCTTGTGGAGAGACGTTATATTGCCATCACTCACACATTGACAGTGTGTAATTACGGGTCACACTAAAACATCTCTTGCCGTGTGTTGACCCAAGGTCTTGAATAGTTCGGTGAACAGGTGTGGCAACAGGTGATGGCGGTTATCAAAAGACTGGATCCAGGTGGTCTTTTGAGTGTTTGTTTATTGGCGGTTATCAAAAGACTGTAGCCAGGTGGTCTTTTGAGTGATTTGTTGACCCTTGTATACCGGCCAGGTGGCTTCTGTATACTGACCGTATAATGACTCTTTTGAAAGGGTTTCTTGTTGAAAGCGGTGTGTCTTTGGCGGTCACTTTGACCGTGCACTGGACCGCGGCTCTTGACCTGAATAATAGCGACTGGCTGGCACCACTGGTTATGATTTTTATAATTAAAAATTATATATTTTCCTTCTTGTTATCACTCCTTCTTGTTATCACTCCTTCTTGTTATCACATTACAAAAAATTTGCCAACAAAAACCACTAAAAGAACTCTGTCCAATTTAGACCTCCATTGGGAGATATCCCTTCCTAATGATATTTCTCTTGATTTTTGTTTCAATTTCCTTGGAACTGTTTTTTGTAATATTTGGTATCATTTTCTAAAAAAAGTAGATTTCTATTGAAAATCTCTGTAATTAGTAGATAATTTTTGTAGTCTAAAATTTTCTGATAAATGACCTATTTCGATATTTTTTTTTTAATGATTCAGACACTAATTTCAGTGACAAGTTTATTCATAAGAATTTTCAACATTTTATATTTTTTCTGTTGCATTATTATTTTTCAAATGTAAACAAAGTATTTGGAAGAGTATTTATTTATAATAGCGTTTTTATTCATGTGAGATTTTTATGCTTTAAAAATATTGTTTTTTGGGTAAGCCAACTGTATTGTAATAATATCTTGCGAGAAATAAACCAATTCTCTCAAATTAAATCATATTTGCATTAAGAGAAAGTCGTGTGAGTGTTTCATACCGCTTCTTTTTTTTTTTTTTATGCAGGTTGAAATTTGTTAGTTACAATGTAAAATTGCAGTTACAAGAGAAAGAGTGTGGAGAGCACGGCGGGAAATTGGTGTGGATGATGATCTGAGTCGAGCGGTGCAAAGAATGTACGAAGGAAACAGATATCAGGTGAAACAGGGCAATGGTTTATCTGCACCCTTTGAGGCCTCCAAGGGGCTAAACCAGGTATGTTGCATGTTTCCTAAGTTATTTAAAATGCACCTGGAAAGGGTGATGGATGGATGGTTCAGGAAATGTGGAAGGATGGGTGTACCGATAGGGAATAAACACCTCTCTACAATGTTTTTTGCGGACGATCAGGTGGTTATCGATCAAGATAGGGAGGATCTCGAGCTTATGATGAGGAAATTAAAGGAGTTTTACATGGATTGGGGAATGAGGATAAACTTTAGAAAGACAGAAAGAGGATTTGTACGTTGGAGAGGAGAGGTGCAGAAAAGTAAAAGCCTTCTAATATTTGGGATCAGTGCTTGTGGAAGTGGGAAGATGTGATGAAGAAGTGACCACAAGAACTCAGCAGGCCCGGAAGGCTGTGGGCATGCTTCACCCAGTGATTTGGACAAAACAATTTCCAAGGAGAATAAAAAAAGAATTTTCTATTCCACAATAGAAGGTATCTTCCTGTATGGGGCGGAAACCTGGCTGCTACGCAGAAGGTCAGCAATAAAGTGAATGTGGTAGAAATGGACTATTGGAGGCGGTGCATTCAAAAGACCAGAATAGATAAAATGAGAAATGCGGACGTACGGAGCGAAATTGATGTAAAGGAAAGTATGGAGGAAAGGTTAGCCAAAAGGAAGTTGAAATTGTATGGGCACCTGAGAAGAATGGGTCCAGGGAGGCGGCCGGAAGAGGTAAGGAAGTGGAATCCTTCCAGGAACAGAGGGAAAGGAAGACCAGCGAAGAGATGGGAACTGGAGATTGGCGAGCAGATGGCGGGTCGAGGTTTGAGGGAAGGATATTGGTGGGAAAGAGACAAGTGGAGACGGGAGGTGACCTGACGGTAACCCACAACGGGAAAAACCGGATTAAATAAGTAAAGTACAATTTAAAATATTCATTTTCTTCCAGCCTATTGCAATGAAGTTCATGCCACTCTTAGCCAAAGTTCCAAAAACTGAGAACTTGAGACTTTTCTCAGCTAGGCAATCAGTTATTCTTATTATATATACGCTGTTATTTTTTTTCTTTCAAGAAAGATTGCACCACTATACCAACCTAAATAGGCACTGGCCCCTACAATAGGTAGGGTACAATATTTCAAGAAAATCATTACGATTTTCATCCATTGTTAGAAGAATAAAGCTATCAAGTTCGTGTAGATAGTTGACTTCACTTTATGTTTCTGTCACGCACATTTAGTTAATAATTAATAATAACAAGGTTATAATGGAATAATAAAAATTCCATTTTTGTTTTTAAACACACACTAACATACTATTATGACCCTAAAACCTCCCGCATACAATCAACCAGAAATTTAAGTTGAAAACTCTCTTTACGAACTTGATAGTTTTAACACTGATGATAGATGAGAATCCGAAACCTGTCAGGAACAACAAAAATAAGCATGCTAAGACGGATAAAGAATCCTAAATGCAAAACGGCATAGCAGACGACCGACCCAACCACATATTCTATATACCTGCGGCTTCACAAAATATATAATACTTTTCTTTAGAGAGTACAAGAGACAAAAAGCAATAATAGGATTCAGTAATAGTAAAGAAATAATAGGATTTCGATCAGTATAAGACATTATGACAGATACTTTTGGTTGATTCATGATTCAATAAAGATTGAGGCTTCAAAAAACTTTATATAGTTTCCTTTAAAGGAAACACTCCTTTTAAAGTATTATTCCGTATCTCAAGAAAAATTAATGGACAGATAAAATTATAATTATAAACTGAACTGGTGGATACATGATGGCTGAAAAAGTCTTGCAAATGGCATAATGGGTAAGTAAGAGTTTGCTGTTTGTACTGATAGGGTTCACGTCGTTCTCTGAATTTTTCTTTAATTTTGTTTGTTCCAAGCGTTCATTTTTTGCTGAATTTGTGCAAACTGTTAGATGCTGCAACATCCAATTTGATGTGAACATTTGGGGCCACACATATTTATCGTTTATGCGTTATTAATAATAATATTAAAAATTTATAATGAGTTGGTTTGAAGTGAAGTGGTAGGGATTGAATTGAAAGAGACAAACTAGCGCGTGATCTTTGCCCTGTTTATTTTATATGAATTTACTGTACACATATACTGCTAAATCCCATGGTTTGTGAATAATATTTTGACCTATTTTAAATTATTCAGTCCTCACGTGTTGGGCTATTGGCTACCGTACTCGCCTTTCGTGCGAGAATTCAGGGTGTCGACCCAGCATCGTGATGAAAAGTGGGAAGCTACAGTTAGTAGCGCCCTAAGTAAGGAAGGCCGGAACTAAACGGCGTGGGAAGTGCGGTGTGCTTACCATACCCCCCTATTCAAATCGCCGTCTGTTAAGCCTTGACCCTTTATGGGCAGTTGCGTCATAAGGTTTTTTTTTTAAATTATTCAAAGTCTTTTTAAACTAAAAAACAAAAACTGATACCATTAAAAACAAAATAATCCATTCATGCGTAATTATTTCACACCAAGGGAAAGTACACAGTTAACTACTGAAAATAAGTTGAAAAGATCTTGAAGTTCTCCAGAAAATCATGGTGAAGTTTATACAAAAATTTTAAAGGGAGATCACGATCCGGAAATGACAACCCCTAAAAAGTCAGCATTCGTGACTATTTCTATGGATAAACTGACTTGAGTATTGCTGGATTCAAATAATTATATTACTAGAGAAGATTTCTTTAGGATGGATGCTAAAAAGTTGAAAATAAAGCACTGAAAAAAGAAATTGAGAATTTGAAATCGCGTGATAAATTACATGAAGCTCAATTGGATAATATAGAAAAATAAGTTTAAAAGTAAAAATCTGTAAAAAAAAATAAATAAATAAATAAAATAGAAATGATTAAAAAAAAAATAATAATTTTAATTTTAGTTTTTTGCTAAGAAAAAGCTTAGTTAAATTGTTTGTTCAATTTGAAAATTAATTGAATTTGTTAGATTTTTTTTTTTCTACCTGTAGACTAAAGTTGTTTCTACAGATTATAAGTGTTTAAGTTCATGTCATGTAAGTAGCATAGTATGCAAATTTGATTTTAGCTGGACTTAGTTTGAAGCTGAAGTGTAGAGAATCCATTGTGGTCCGACCCGCAGAAATTGAATATAAAGTCAGAAGATAGGGTGGACCAAAAGGGCAAGAGAGAGAGAGAGGGGCAGTGAGAGTGAAACAGAGAATTGGTAGTATAAAATATATAAGGAGGGTAGTTTAACTGGATGTTGAGGGGTTGTACTAGTAGATAGTATAGAGTAAAAGGGCGGTCATAGTGGGTCTCACGGGATCGGTCATCCAGGGTCAATTGGAGAGGTCTGACTAGATTAGATAGGGCTTGGGATGGTTCTATTCGCTAGGGACGGTAGGATGGTGAAACGAGATCTTGGATAGGAAAGGCAACGATCAAATTGAGGACGTCGGCGCCGGACGGCTCAGTAAAAGGAGTATGTTTCATGTAATAAAGTTTACTAAACAATCATATAACAAAAATATTAAAGAGGAAAATTATCATTATCCATTTAAGTGCGTATACCGTATGGAGACGTGTTTGGATAAATAATATTCAACTTTATACAGTGATAATAAAATATTCAATATATTTTTAGTACCCATAGAATTTTTTACGACAAAATACTACAAATGAAACAAATAGTTACCGCTAATATGGGCACTAGAAGAATTTTTTTGATTCACACAAGGCAATACAATGAAGTAAGTGTATTATTGGAAATTTTAGTAGTCCATAATTATTATTGGAGCCCTGTATTTTTGGTTTGAAACATTCATACGACTTTCTCTTACTCATCTACTGTTAATACAGATGTAAATAGAATGATTTCTTTACACTATAATTTTCCTCACATTCCTAATATAAATATACAAGTGGATGCGGTGGGGGAGGGGGGGGGGGGCAAAGTCCCCAACTTTACCAACATAGACAGGTAAAGAATGTTTACATTGAAGAGAGACCAATAATTTTTAAACAAACACATTTAAATTTTAACGTTTTAGGGCCCCAACAGAAAATAATTTTTTTCAGAAAAATGTTTGAAAAAAAAAAAATTGATACTATCGGTGGGTCCACAATGCTGGATAAAATCTGGTATCCATCATAGCATGCATACTGATTTTGTTCCAGACTGGTTTCGGATTTTCATCCATCGTCTGAGCAAATTCACCAAGTTCGTGTAGATAGTTCACTTCAACGTAATGTTTCTGTTACACTCACACTTGTTGGTTGTATATACGAGGTGTGTAAATTAAGTAATGAGACTGATTTTCTAGTGTTCGATCTGGCAACACTGGGGACGCCGCGCATGCGTGGTAGGGCAAGTAAACATCTGATACACGTCCAGTGCAAATTTGAAAATGCTAGAGTTGTTGCACTGTCCATAGTGACTTTTTTTGTGAGCAAGGTTTTTTCAAGTGCGTTTTAAAAATGAGTGACATCAATTACGAGCAACGTTGTGCTATCAAATTTTGCTTCAGACTTGGGCACAGTGCAACGGAAACGTTTGAAAAACTGTGCCAGGCCTATGGAGACAATGTTTTGTCGAGAGCACAGGTTTTTAGGTGGTTTAAGTCGTTTGCAGAAGGAAGGGAATCAATTGAAGACGAGCCTCACAGCGGAAGGCCTTCATCTTCAAGAACCGACGAAAATGTTGGCTGAATTCGCGATCTCGTGCGTTCAGATCGTCGTTTGACAGTCCGAATGATCGGCGAAGAGTTGAATTTGACTCACACAACCGTTCATCAAATTTTGACTAATGAATTGGGGATGAGAAAAATTTGTGCAAAAATGGTTCCGAAAAATCTTTCACATTAATAAGTATTTGGCCAGTAATAACATTCCTGTGGCTCCTCAGCCTCCTTATTCACCCGACTTGAGTCCATGTGACTTTTTTTTGTTCCCCAAATTGAAAAATCACCTCATGGGACGTCATTTTGGAACATTGGAGAATATTCAAACAGCCGTAACCGACCAACTGAAGTCTATTCCAGTATCCGATTTCCAGCACTGCTATGACGAATGGAAGAATCGTCTTCAGCGTTGTGTGGCTTCCCAAGGTAGTTACTTTGTAGGGGACAATGTTGAATTGTTATTTTCTTTGAATAAAAAAAAGATAAAAAATCAGTCTCATTACTTAATTTACACACCTCGTATGTGTGGGAAAGTTTTAAGGTTATGTTACTATGTATCACTTTGTCATGAAAAACACACTCACACACACACACACATTGAGCTCTTATTCTTTACGCATTGAGCATCTTCTTCTATCTGACTGTATCTCACCTAGGCGTCAGCATGAATCGCCCGCAACAACTTTACCAATGAACCATTCATTTCAATAGCATTCTCTACGCATCGCCACCCATGCTCACCTGTTTCCCTTCCCTTCTTCACTACACACACACGCGCGTGCACACACACTCACAGTTTTACCGCACGCCCATGCCACACAATCATCCACCTCGCCTTCTCTTCAGCATCTTCGCCTTTTTCTAACTTCGCACCTGGCTAAAAAGATAATCTAAATCATATTCATATATACTTAATATATAATATATCTTCTTGTATTTACTGGTTGATTTTTATATGATTTGATATTGCTTTTCATTTATTCATTTTATTGTGCTTTCCCTCCGCTTTTCGGTACGCTTCCCACCGTACACCAGAAAAAATTTAAGAAAATCATTGAAATCATTTTCACGAAAAAAAGACGATAAACATTCAGCACTTTCAACTGATGGATTTTTGCCTGAAATATATGTGTCTGATGCGGTGGTATGCCAGTTTGAGCTTCTTGCGATTTTTCATTTTTGAGATGTTCTGTTAACACCCACACTGTCTTACTTAATTTCGCAAACATCTGGCATGATTGCAATACTTCCTCTTACCAGGAGTAAAAAAAAAAAGAAAAGCTTGTATGGTGAAAACTACAAACTCTTTAGAGGAATTAGGGAACATCTCTCTAGTAAAGAGTGGAAGATTATACTAGCACATGTTTAAAACTAAGTAATATAGGAAATAATTTATTTCAGTATTTAATTATTTAATGTCAATCAAAGTGCTAATTTATGTTATTTTTACAAACTTGGATATATGGAATATCAAAATTAATCCAACTGATCAAACAGACGTCTTTGACCTTGCCAAAAAGTATTTGTTTATTCTTCCATATTCCTCCGTATTTCAATTTTTATTTGCAGTGAGGAACACTATTTATCTAACTATATACAGGTACCGCAATAGAATTAAAATTCAGCTTTAATAGAATAATTAATTTAAAACATAAAACTTGATGGATAAAGAACAGTTTCTCAAATTATAAACATTTCGAAGTTAAACAGACAAGCGAACGATTTTTTTTTACTTTCTCTTAATCTGGGTAAGATGACGTATTGTGAACTTGTAATGAAAATTTATTTACTTGTTGTGAAAATTTTTGAAATGAGTTTTAATAAAGGTTTTGATACCACCTGGTAAATAAATGTTTTTAGCGAAAGGTCTATATATATATATATATATATATATATATATATATGTGCACAAAATATTTTAAATACAAAAACTTCCAGGATGTTCAAACTTGGTATCCCATTTAGCTACTACCACAGCATCTGGCATGAAGGTTTCGGGCAAAATCCATCCATCAACTGCAAGTGATACTTTAATGAATGGTTTCTTTCATTTATTTATTAGTATTCTCGAAAACTGCTGTAACGATTTTCTTTAAACTTCATATACTATCTACTACCATGAATATCTATCACTTTTATTTAAAACATTTTCTTGGATAAAATGATTTTTTGGGAGTTTCTGGAGGAAACAGTAGGTTAAGCTTTTCTTTAATGTACTATTTCGGTGGTACTAAGTGGTACGATATAAAGGTTTTTCCACTTACATAAAGATTCCATTATATTAATATACATTACAATCAAAGCTAGATTTCAAAATTTGAAGCAAATCGATTGTCCAGAAATGTAACTTTACAGAATTGGTATAAGTTTTAGAAATTGTCTCGAAAATGACTACAGCGCCCACTCTAGGAACTGACAACATTTATCCGGGGCGCTATTTTGGCTGCAAATGTGAGAAAAATATTGATGGGTTTCATATACAATTAATAGAAAAATATCACAAATCGATTATTTCGTTCGCTAAAAAATTTACAGGGCCTAGCGTATATAATATTGTTTATGTCTAAAAGCTAAAAATGTTTCCATAATGCCAGAACAATAAGAAGTTGGTTCCAAGACAATAATATTGAATCATCAGAGACATTTTCCGTGCTTCCATTTGTGGTCATCGACCGGTTTCGGGCGTTCGCCCATCTTCAGGATGCGTTTTTTAGACAGTGTGACAACACAGACTCGCACAGAGCTAA
>JAAEAF010005156.1:0-94335 GCA_011037195.1 Triatoma infestans
TCACACAACCCTCTCATACTCCAGTTTTCAAAATTGAAACAAATTTTATAGTTATGTACACATTTAATGTATTTTTCAGTTTTCTGTTTGTTTTTTTTTTTAGTTTCTTCCGATTTTCTCAAAAATGGCTCCGACGATTTTTTTTTTCAAACTTGTAATATCAACTACACATACAAAGATCTACAACATTTATTTGAAACATTTCTCCAAGAAAATTCAATGACCGGGAAGTACGTTTTTATTGAACAGGTTTTTTTCAATTTTTGCGTCTCCATAAAAACACCGACGAATTTCATTAAATTTGGTTATACTAACTATAAAATTTGTCCATCACCATATTGCTTGAACACTGGACTAAGAGAAACTTGTGTGAGTCTATTATAACAAATTTTTGTTTTTGTTTGATTTAATGTATTAAATTACTAGACAATTTTTTTTTATTAACTTGAAGCGAAGTCTGGTAAGGACATGATGAAATTTATTGTTTTTGGAAGTTTAATAAATGAAGAAATAATTAATATTTATGATAATACTAACCATTCAAACAAAATTTTTTCAATCAATATAAACGTTACTTACTCACGGCTAAGAAACAGAAATATAGACTGAAACAAAACAAAAAAACCTTGTGTGAAACACTCACACAACCCTCTCATACTCCAGTTTTCAAAATTGAAACAAATTTTATAGTTATGTACACATTTAATGTATTTTTCAGTTTTCTGTTTGTTTTTTTTTTTAGTTTCTTCCGATTTTCTCAAAAATGGCTCCGACGATTTTTTTTAAACTTGGTACATCAAGTACATATACAAAGATCTACAACTTTTATTTAAAACATTTCTCTGGGAAAATTCATTTAAGGGCACTTTTTGGGAAAGGGTGGGGTTATGTTTTTCTCTAAATTGCTATCATAGTTGATTATACAATTCTAACTTCCAAACAAAATGAATTAGAAATAAATAGATGGCCAAAATATCGAATTTTAAGAAAATTAGTAAACCGGAAGTGCGCTTTTACTGAACATTTTTTTCAGTTTTCGACAAACTCCAACGAATTTTATCAAATTTGGTACACTAACTAAAAAATTTGTTAATTACAATTTTGAAAACTGGAATAAGACAAGGTCGTATGTGTGTTTTACACCAGATTTTTTTTTCTTAATAAACTCTTATCATTTTTTTTATTGGATCCAATTGTTTTCCTAGAATGAAAAGTTGGCGAAATTTACAATTCTAGAATTTGTAAAAAAAAATATCAAATACTATCGGTTTTATCAGTTAAGTCTGGGCAATTTGATTTTAGACTTGAAATACAGTGCAAAAATCCATCGTAAAACTTGAAACTATAATGCATTTTTGTAGGCAAAAGTCGATTCCAACAAGGCACCATGCCAGTAATTTAAAATTTTGGCACCCTCTATATCTCAAATAGCAATGTTCGGACCTTGAAATTCCCACCGATTCCATTGTAGCTAAAATTTATATCATTTAAAGCTATCAATTTCAGTGACTCCCCATAGATCTGTCAAAGACGTTTTCAAGCGGAGGTGCCCAAGCGCAACCATTTAACGAACACGATCTATCGGATTAAAAAATAATAAGAAGAAACCCTAATATTCACTAGAACAACCAACCATTAATGTTGCATTGAGTCTAAATGGAATTGATTGGTGACTTCCAATGGAATTGATTCTGATTTCCATTACTTACGACTTCTCAGTTTGGAGAAGTAATTATTTGAAGATAAGTAATAATTTGTTTCGAATAGTATAGCTCTCACGACTTTTCCTTACAGCAATTTACACAATTATAACTGACTTCTTCAAACTTACATTACTTAGTAGATATTTAGTACTCTCCAATGTTATATGAATGGAAAAACCTAAACTTAATTGAAGTATTATCGGGAAAATCGCTGGAGAACCGAAAAAAAGTAAAGTGGCACTGTTCGATATTTAATATAAATTTAAATTTGCCGCCAACAGCGTACAATAATTTTATTTCGGAGAAGGGGGGTATTGTACTGCCTTGATAATAATTTACTAATCTATGAGGCTGTATCCTAAGCGTAGAGAGGGGGTAGCCTATGCATTTTCTCTCTCTCTTTGTTAGTCGCAATGTAAGACTCGTATGAGTCAGTCGCAATGTAAAGCTGTAATGCATCACTCATAGTAGTAAATCTATCTATACAATTCATTCCAGTTTGGTTGCCCTGAATTGTGAAAACCCAAGTTTGTCACTTCTGGTTTTCGTGGGTAGTGTCAATAAACTGGTCCTTTTATCGACTGGGCTCATTGTGAAATCATATGGTTGCTACTTCCGTGCAGCTTCTGGGAGCCCTTTTAATAAATTATTATCTACCATCATCAGCCAAGTGGCAGTGTATTGGTGAAGACTCAAGAGTTGGAGGCAAGAAGTATTTTCTTATCCCCATTTTTCCTCTCCCCTTTTCCCCGATATGGGCTAAAGATACATGGGTCTTCCAACCCTGGCAACCATGGATTCTGCGTTTTAAGGTAAGCCCCTTTCCTTTGGCTTATTGAAATTGATAATAAATATATTGAATTGTACCTTTTTGTTTTTGTCCAGTTGCTCCTTGGGCAATGACCACAAAACGACAATACTATTTGCTCCTGATTTTAAATTTTATTTATATATTCATTTTTTTTCATGTAATTATAATTTTTTTTATTATGTACAGTCCACTCAATATTTTCATTTAATATATATATATATATATATATTCCTGTTATTTATTAAACAGGTACTTCTAGTCAACCGATTTTCACCTAATTCGGAATAGAATTTAGATAATAGAATTGTATAAGCTTCAGAGAAAAGCAAAATTCTACCCTGTCACCCCCCCAAAAAACCTTAACTAATCTTTCTCCTCAGAAATATTTCAAATAAAAGTTGTAGCTGTTTATAACGTGTAGCTGATATAACAAGTTCAAAGAGAATTTTGAAGCATTTTACGAGAAAATCGCTAAAAAAAAAGTGAAAAAAAAACATTTAGTAAAGTGGTATTTTCGATTGAAGGTATTTTGATAGATAACTTCCTGTCGGATCGCTTGGTGATTCCAGCGTCCGCTCTAGAGACGGGCAACTCGGACATTTGTCCAGGCACCATTTGGACTGTAAGAGTGAGAAAAATATTGATCGTGTTAAATACTCAATTAGTAGAAAATTTCACATATCGATTTATTCGTTCGCTAAAAATTTACAGTGCGTAGCGTATTTATATAGTTTATGTCTAAAATCTAAAAATATTTACAGTATTATTGAAAAATTAACGCAGAATTTGTAAAGGACGATACTTGAACTTGTTTGAACATGCATATACTTCTCTGGACAGATTAGCATTAGCAAGCGAGGAGAGCGCTGTTTCAGCTTGCATTTGAACATGCATAGCACAGACTTGCTTAAAATATATATATATATATATTCTTAAGGGACGGCAATTCGTCTTTTTGTCCAGTGCGACGTAACCGCTAGAGCGGGCGCTGATGATACCCACTCGGAATGTCAAGTTTGAACTTTCTATGATTTTTGAGATATGTTGTTCACATACATACTACATACGTTACAATATACACTCGCACACACAGATTATCTAAAAACTACATTTTTGGACTCAGAGGACCTCAAAAAGAAGTATTTCCCATGAAAACTAGATTTTGAAAATTGGACACGATTGCAGGTTACAGCAGTTTAGAGAAAGTAAAAAATGTGCAAACAAGATCTAAATAGAGTCACTTTGGTGCTAACTATTGCCCTACGTATCATTGCATGTAGGGTAGTTGATTGCGAATACTAGAAACAGACAATAGAATAGCGGCCTATGTATTCCTTCTATCTAGCAATCCTTGACCCCATTCAGCCAATAGTTTAATTTAGCTTCGTCTGTAAGATTTCTCTCTAGAATGTGGATAATATTTTTTAATTTCCTTTTTTTTTTTTCTTTTTTTTTCACGCGGTTTTTAATTATACAGAGGAAGCAACTGAATCCGTAGAAAGACTCGAAATGACTGATATTTACTTGCAGGAAGTGCATAATATAAGAAAAATAAGGGAGATTTTGCGAGAAAAGGCCTTCAAAGATTGGAACAGTAGAATGGCAGGGAGTAGGGGCGCTCCATTTTAAAGACAGTCCGAAAACAAACTCTTACATTTGCACAAACAAATCCTCACCGGAACAGAATGGACCAATGCCCTTAAATTAAATGTGAATTATGCTCCTCTTCATGGAGTGCCAGGATTGAGCGGACAAGCGGGAGGAGATGTTGGAGTCCTTTGCCGCAGATGCGGCCGAGAGTCGGAAACCCCTTCCCATGTATTGGGAAAATGTTCTTATAACATGGTCCTTGTCACACGTCGCCATCATGGTGTGGGGCAGCAAGGTGTGGGCACAAAGGACATCAAGGATTCTGGAGCAGCTCAGAGACAAAGGAATGTCTTGCTTCGAGGAGGTCTACTTCGTCGATACGGATGGAGCGCCAAGGTACGCGGACATAGTGGCCTTTCCAAAAAATAATGGGATGGCCATAATAATTGATCCCACAGTCCGTTTTGAGTCGAACAACCCCAATCAAGCAGAAGACTTAGATAAAGAAAAGTAAAGCATCTACAAGAGTGCATTCTTTTTTGAAAGGAAAGTTCCAAGAGGAGTTCGGTGAGAGGAATTAAGGCAATAAAAAGGGCTGTAGTTTGGAGCTCGTGGAACAATCCCCCCAATTCACCGGCAAATATTTGGAGGAGATAGGAATGGAATCAAAGAAACAATCGCTGTTATCCGAAAATATAATACTGGATTCACTAGGTATCATCCAGCATCATATATATGGGATTTACGTTCAATTTACCTCCTCTCTACCTTCCAAAAGATGTAGACTTTCACACGATTTTGTTTGTTTGTTTTCTTAATTAGTTATTTAGAGTTTTTATTGACGAAGACTATCTAGTCCTACTCTTAAATTTTTGTAAATATTTATAAATTGTTTCTCTCGCTTCTCTCTCTCTCTAAATAATATAATCATAATGACATTTTTTTTTCTGGATTTTTTTTCAGGTGTATACAACCGAAAATTAATTACAGGGAGAAAGAAAAGCAAGTGCTGGACCAAATTCTTGGACCTACTAGCTATGACGCTAGAATTAGACCATCAGGCATCAATGGAACTGGTACGTTTAAATTTTATTGTTTTGTATTTATTTATTTATTTATTTAACTTTTTTATATATAGAATAAAAAACAATAGATCTTATGTTTAATTTTTTATTAATAAGATTACAACAAAAAAATATAAATATCAATGACAAGAAATTTATTGAATAAAAATATAAATATTAAAAAAAAAAAAAAATGATAGATATATCTGTAAAAGAAATTATGGACTTGAAAGTTAAGTTTCATTTAAGTTTCATTGCTAATCAACTAGAAAGAGAACTAAACTTATAAAATCAATTTTTATCAAATAACTAAATCCAGAATCTAATCCAATCCAAAATAGCATATACGATCGTATTTAAAAAATCTTATACCTCAACAGATCTTTTTTTTTTTAAATGCCATAATTTGTTTGAACAGATAATATCAGAAAAAAAAACATTATAAAGCAGTATTATACTTTATGAAAATATAAGGAAAGAAATTTGTAGAAAATAAATTATACTTGTGCGCAGGGGTGGGAGGGAAGAAAAAAGAATACTTTCTTAAAATAATGATGAACTTTGGAAACATTTCGGAGGTATACAGAAAAACAAAAAAATGTTTTGTTTTTTCCTCCAATTTTCTACAAATTTGAACAAAGTATGCTTAAAAAAATTTTTTTGTGATATTTTAAAATTAAATTAAAAGAAGAATTTTTTTTTAATATTTTATAATAAAAAATTATATTTTTTCAAACAGTTTATTTCCCGCCTTCCTCAAATTAATTTTTTAATAAAGAATCCCTGATTTAATTAATTAATCTCTTTTAAAAATTTTATATATATATATATTTTTTTTTTAAATACTATTTCTTTCATTTTTATTTCTGATTATATTTTTTGTTTCTTTTATTTTAATTTTATTACGAAAAATAATTGCAAAACTTAACACACTTATTCGCGTTTTTTATTCAAAAAATAAAATATAAAAAAAAATAATAATAATAAAGAAAACAATGAAACATGTAGAAGACAAAAGACAAAAAAATAAAATAAAATAAAATCACAAAGTGTAAAAAATTAAATTAAATAAATAAAACTAAAAGTATAAAGAAAAATCCGTGAACTAGATCCTGTCGTCCTGTTACCAGGATAAATCGTCTATCAACGGGCGTCCCTTTACTAAAAAACTCTTACCTCCCTTTTGGCATCCTGTTTTCCACATATTATTGATTACTAGCTGATAAATTACCTTTCACACAGTTTTGCTAGGGCTAGTTCTCTTAGATTATTTTTGAGTGCGTATTAAAAAAAGACAAAATATTAAAATATATATTTTTTTTTTTTAAAAAAAAACAGTTACACATATTTATTTGTAGTTGAAAATTATTATTTTTTTTAAGTTGATCTTTCTCAAAATATTTTTTTTTAATCGCTATTTTTTTTTATTAATCAAAATGTTCCAAACAAGCTAGAAATTTGAACATGATAGCACTTTTATGCTCTTTCTTAACGGTATGCAATTTAAAGCTTCCGTCAATTCGGATTATTCATAAAAAAAAATGAAATAAAGCTCTTATGTAGCTATTTAATTATTTTCCTCGTAGCCAAAAATTTCGTAGCCCCCCCCCCCCGTTTATTGCAGTTCCAAGTATATTACACTTGTAATAGAATCCGAAGAACAGAGAGAAACACAAAATTAACAATCTAATTACTAGCTACTTAGGCCAGACTAGAGTGGGAGACTGTGTGTATATATATATATATATATATATATAGCTGAGCTAGCCCTACAAGGGGGCCGTTTTTACAATAGTTTACGGCCAGTTAACAATGAGTCAGCAACCTTCTACTTACCTTCTCTTCTCTCATCAGTCTGCCTCTATATGTATGTATCTCTCGCTACCTAACTTCTATAATACTTGTAAAGTCCTTGCAAATTTTTGTTTTCTCTCATTATATAGTGTTCAGCATATATATTCTACTTTATTTCATCTTAAAATCCTTTCACAGTAAATTCTCTCTCCTTCTCACATCCATTATATTAGTGAGGAAGATGTAATAGTATCCGAAGAGCAAAGAGAGAAACACAAAACTTGACTATCTTGTTACTTGCTACTTAGGCCAGATTAGAAAGGGAGACTCTATTTATATATACAGCCGAGCTACCTCTACAAGGAGACCGTTTTTACAATAGTTTATAACCAGTTAACAATGAGTCAGCAACCTTCTACTTACCTTCTCTTCTCTCATCAGTCTGTCTATATATATATATATATATATATATATCTCGCTACCCAACTTCTATATTCTTGTAAACTTTTTGCAGTTTGTGAGTTCGTTCATTTCATTATACAGTGTTCAGCATATATTCTAGTTTATTTCATTTTATGACGCAATATCTCTAAAAATCTTTCTCTCCTTCTCTTATTTATTATACACTCTTTTCCAAAACAAATATATTCCGTTTCTACTCTTGAAAGATACTTCAGAAATTTAGTGCAAACAGTTGTTTTTTTAAAAATTCTTAGCCATTTATTCAGAGATCTTGGCATCTCTGCGGATATCTTAACAACAACAACTCTAACAACACAACTGAAACCCTTTCACTCTCATTATTATACTGCTGAGATAGTTGGTGTCTATAGATAGCTCTTGGGTTTAGTCTATCTATAAACAAACTCTAAGAATAGATAATCATACAAATTCACTTCAACTTGTTGATGTGGCCTCCATAAACACAGATATATCTTGCCTATATGCTTATTAAACACCTTTATTTTTTATAAATAGAATCACATTCTTTATTGAAACTGCATGAAACGTTATGTCTTTGAAAAAATCATTACAAAAAAAAAGTAACTGACAGACGAAATTACTGTTACACAGATCTCCAACTAGGTTTAAGCAATAGGGGTGACAAAAATATGGTAGGGAAACGATATTAAAGTGAATCTTGGCTCTGTATAATCAAGATTTAACAGTTCCTTCCGGGTGTGATAATCTTAATTTCCTTTTTAAATATAATTTCCTTTCTTCATCATGTTGGACAAACTTTGGGCCTTTTTATTTTAACTATAATAATAATAATAATAATATTATACTTTATTCCGAAATTACAAGAAATCAAATATACAACTTGCTAATAATAATCAAAAGTTATACGGCTTTGTTGTATCCGTCAACCAGACTTTTTTTTAACTATGATTCTTTCAATTAGTTTTTCTAACGTATTAAAATATTGTTTTGTTTTTTTGTTTGTTTTTTTTTAAACAAAAAAAGCTGATAAAATTGTTATTTCTAGCAGTTTTGGAACATTACTCACCAAATCAATATATAGATTAATAAAAAAAATAAAACATTTTAATTATAAAATTTGTACTTGGAGGAAAATCGTAATTTAATAAATAGTTTCTTTCAGTTTATTTTATTTATATTAATTTGATAATTTTTTTCATTTTCATTTTTTTGGGGGCTTAAAAAAACAATCATGTTACTCAGCTTTTTCATAGAGTCAGCTAAAATACCATAATAATTCGCACAAGTCAAGTAGCTTTTCCACCGAGCGTCTTTCACTAAATATTTTTATCACTGCGTTTAATTGTTATTTAAAGTCCCTTTAGGGCACAATTTAGGTCACATAGTATAATTACACATATGTCTAAGCACCATAATTTTAATATATTTCATTTATGTTAAGTTTTTTACTTTATTTTTTTTTTTTTTTAAATTACAATAAAGAAACTAATTGCAATAATGCACTTCTTCTTTTTTTATTTTAATTAAACTTTTATAAACCGAAAATTAATATAGAATTCTATTTTTTTTTTTTCAAGATAATTGTGAAGATTGTTCAAATATAAGTTAATTGAATTTTATAATTACCAAGTATTTATTGGGTATAAATGAGCTATATACTGTTTGAGCGACAGCAAGCAGTGATCCCGGTGGAGATCATTGCTCTATGGAGACACAGTGATCGTATATTCTTAGAAATTCCTTCTAAGCTAATTAAGATCTTAATAGGAATCCGATTATGGATATTTGTATTAAATCTAGACTCTATGTATGGAGGAATATAATTGCATTCCTATTGTTTGGCTCCGAGATTTTCATTACTAACAGCTGTGTTTCATTGACACTATCGGCAAGACTGCTTTCACAGCTTTGATGCCAAAAATTCTGTGGCTTATTTTAGAGATCTTTTGAAAGCCTGGTTAAAAAAAAAAAAATGTAAAGTTACGCCTTCTTTTTTTTTTAGGCGGGCTTTACGTTCAACTAACGATGTAAATCGGCATTTAAATTTTTTTAACCTTAAAATTCCATGAACGGAGGGGGTATGAGCACCTTGTGTTTGTGTCCACTAATAGATGGCTACATTTGCTATAAAGTAAATCAGTCTATGCCATAATCCCTACTGCAAAACTTTATTCATGATTCAATGTGGTGTAACATAGATATGTTCAACTTGCCACTATTTAAAAAGGTTCAGTCTATCTGCATGAATGACGGTGGATCCTCCAAGAATATACAGAACTGTCTCAGTCCCATAACCTTTTTATTTAATAAAGCTATTTTTCCTAGATAGACATTTTTCTTTTTTTTTAAAGGGATGTGCTGCGGCCTGATATATTGTGCTTCCCAGAGCCTTCTCAGTGCACTGCTGGCCTCCGAGCAGTGTTCTGTAGCTACAGACAACACTGTCCATCACCGGACAGTCAGCTGTAGAGGCTCCTAGGAAGAGAAAATCTAAGGGAAGCATGCTGGATTCGAACCCTGGACCTCCGCGTTGCTAGACCAGCGAACTACCACTGAGCTAGCCCCTTCCCTCAGATAGACATTTTATATAGAGGCTTCAAGAAAAAGAATAGTTCCGACAGAATTTTCATATGTCATCTCCAGACTTGTAACTGGCCTGGGCAGATAAATGACAAGTGGTTTAGAATGGGGCTGGTGAGAGATGGTCCATGTCGTTGTGGCGAAGAGGAGACCGCTGAACATATAGTTTTAGATTGTAAGCTCTATGAAGATCTCCGCACAAACTTGTAGCGAGGAATTAGATTTCATGTGAACCTTAGCAATGATACTCTGCCCTTGCTTCTGGAAAATGAGAAGGCATATAATGCCTTCAAAACGTTTGCGGAATCTGCTCTATCGCGGCGAATGTCTTGCGGTCTTTCCCTTGGGTAGGCGGAGTGAATGTTTTGTGTGATAGTAATTTATTGGTTGTCTGTGGTCTGTGTGCGCTAGATTGGGGCGGCTGTAGAATTTTAGAAGACGTCTCAGGAATATCGAGTACTGAGAGATCTTTTGAAAGCCTGGTTAAAAAAAAAAAAAATGTAAAGTCACGCCTTCTTTTTTTTTAGGCGGGCTTTACGTTCAACTAACGATGTAAATCGGCATTTAAATTTTTTTAACCTTAAAATTCCATGAACGGAGGGGGTATGAGCACCTTATGTATACATAGTCTTGTATGCATGTGCAAGGTATGACTGTATTTATTGATTGTGTAAGGTTTGTATGTTTACTAGGTTATATTGTTGTTTGTCTAGGATGTTTTAGCCTTTATGTTCGTTTCTGCGCACTTTTGAGTGCCTGTTCCTCGTTTATTTATGTATATATAGAAGCAGTTCTGTTAATAGCAAAGTGTATCGCGATAGATAAAATTTTTGCGAGCTGGGATGAGCGCGAGCTGTTCTTGATAAAAAAAAAAAGGGGGGGCTTCAAGAGAAGATTTAAAAATCTAGAGCTGGCCGCTAGCCCTGTGTTTTTTTTCAACCTAAGAGGTCATGACATCCATAGTTTTCACTTACCTTGTACTTCCACTTCTTAGCGGTACTGCTTTTACTATATTTTTGGGTCTGACATTCACTGTCCCAAAGATAACAAGGCAGCCTGGTTGTTCGTAAAAATAGCTAGTTTTCTAGTGTAGTGTTTATACGAGTATAGGATTAATCTAATTGATCTCTGAGTAAGTTTGCTGAATGTTGAGATGAGCGTAAAGACTTTGTGCTTCGCAAAAATAGTGTGTAAACTTTATTCACAATCAGTATTATATAAATTATAAAATTCCAACATATATTTGAAAAATCTTGGTCTAATTAATAAATCAAAATTATTTTATTTATTATTTTACAGTCTCAATTTTTCCAGTTTTAATTTCAATATTTTTATATTTATTTATTTTTTTTTTTTTGAAACCAAGATAACATTAATATTATTTTAAAATATTTTAAAAAATAAATTAAAAAAAAAAAAAAACAATTAGACAAATTATGTGTCGTGCTATTGTATAGATGGGCCAGCTATTGTGCGGGTTAACCTGTTCGTAAGAAGCATTGCCACAATTAGTGACATCAAAATGGTAAGACGTTAAAAAGAATTATGGTTGCATCCATAAGAACAAAAAAAAAAAAAAAGAAAAAAAAAATTATCTGAAAGTAAAATATAAAAAAAAAAAGGATTCAAAGAAATACAGTGTCCAGGCAAATAAGAAACAAAATTCTTATTTTTTTACTTTTTCTTATTTGGTTTTATTTTATTTTATAAACTGAATGGATAATGTTTACCCAGCTTTTACTTATTTTTTTTTTGTTTACTAATTTTTCTATAAATTGCTTTTTTTATTTTTAATAGTGTTTTTTTATTTGTTATTTTATAATTTCTGATTTCTTTTACTTTCTTTTTGTTACTAACAACTTTTTTTTTTGCAATATATTAGTCTTAGTTAAGCTGGGCTATACAATAAATAATAAAACAGAGATTATAATTGTATCATCTGTGTTGCTAATAAGAGAGTTTTATTTTCATGCATCCACGGTATCTTCTAAAATCAAAGAGGTAATATGAAAAAACGGAAGTAGAAATGTGTAAAACATTTAGCCTGTTCTGGAAATGTACCATGGCGTTCTGATCAAATACTGAGAGGAATGATTGTATTCACTAGAGCAGTGTGCTGTTGAACACTTTAGTATAGCTTCGTTCATCTATGCTAAAAATTGCTGTTAGTTGTAATCTGCAACCACCTTGAAGTAACTATTGACTGCTTTAAATTTCGGACATAAGGGATTCTGAAAATAACCTCAGAAAACCTTTATGATTCTAGTAACTGCTTCCTCCATTCTCTACAACTATCTTGCGAAGATTGAAAATCAGAATACAAAATTAATTTAGTGCTAGATCCAATAAGGTTTACAGTTTAACACTGATGATGTTTGATGCTGTTAAGGGAAATTCAAGATTGAGAATGATTTCTTCAGAGTTGTACCAGGATATAAATTTCTCTAAATAACCCAAAATTGATCATAATGACTGAAATTTTAATCCTGAAAAGCTATATTGAAATCACTTGTGAATTTAATTATTGAATCGCATATCCTAAATGCGAATGACTCTTGGGACACAATACGTAATATATATGTCTGCAATGTTATTACAAAGCGATTATAGACGATTTTTATCTCCCTTTTTTAGGTACAGTTGATCCCAAAGAGTGATCAAAAGAATAAATATAAACAACATTACATCAAAATAAAAATCTGAAAATTAGAATTATACTGTGTGTTAAGATTACCTACCAAACTAAGGTGTTTTCTTCAAATGTTAATATTGCATTTCCATAATTAAATAATTACCAAAATATGTTCTACTACTGTAATCTGTTAATTATAAAAAACTAAAAAATTCAATCTCTGCTGACTAATATTAATTATTGCACAAATGATAATGGTAAAATAACAATACTATAACGGGTAGGTAACAAAAAGGTTTTTTATGGCATATGTTTCATGAACTAGCCACCAGATGCTACTTCTCATCGATTCCTTTATTGCATTACCAAACATTGAATAACTACAAATTCTTTAAATTTGGCTGATCATTTGTAAGTATTGCATAGATGACAATTTCCTATAGTTCTACTATTTCCTATATTTATAAATAAATCTTTAAAACCAAGGGGCAAAGTTTTAAAACCAGATTAGATTAGGAGTCACTTCTAGACTCACTCGACTAAGGCCACTAAGGGTGTAGTATTATTGCTTCTACACATTACTAATCCCTTAGCGCTTAAAAACAATATTATTATTAGGGTTTGCGTTAAGGTATAAGGCTTTTCCTGAAACTGGATTCTTTTTATCGCCAAACTAATGTTTCCATAATTGTAGCTATAGGTCTAACTTGTGAAGGCATGAAGAGCCTCTCCTGTCTTAATCCGGAGTTCTAATTCTCCGAATCGGAGAAACTTTTGTTACCCAAATTTTCATTGATCTAATTTTCTCTGTACCAGAACTTTCGGTCATTAGATAACCTAGTGCTCACATATTGACTAATGTTTTCTCATATTATCCAGTCCAACGGCTGTCACCAACTACACATTCCTTTTCTAATCCGTTCTTTCTTAAACAGTCTTTAAGGGGTGATGTCATAGAGGATGTTATGTGAAGTGTAGAACTCTCTGTGAAGGGACATGTGATGATGTACAATGTATACTCTTTGTTTTGACAATTTTATTATCTTCTTTTTTTAATTTATTTCTTTTTATTTACTTGTTTTTTTTTTTTAAGTCAAGAGTAGTCAGGTAATTAAGGCCCTCAAAATCTTAATAATCCGTATTAGTGTTGTGGCATTTCTATTTTTTTATTTATTTAATATTTTTTGAACAAAAATTAAAATTATGTGAAAGAAATAATTGTTAAGGCCAGGTATGAAATAGCTTCTATATATCTCTATCCTATTTTATTTTTGTTAAAAATTCCTTTTTTTTTTTTTTTTCTTAAGCAAATTGCATCGTGGAACAATTTAGAAAGCAGTTTGTTTCCTAAATTTTTTTATTTTATTGTTTTGTTTAGCTATTTTTCCATAAAAAAAAAAAAAAAAATTATGTAGAAAGCAATAATAATTAAAATTTTATTTGCATAAATAATTTTATGGATAAAAACCAGTTTGTAATAATTTAAAAAAAAAAAATTTTACAAACCGCAAAGATTGAATAATTTTATTTTTGTTTTTTAATTTATAAACTAATGTTGGCACAATTGCATTTAAGACGCGAAGCTGCATTATCATTAAAAGTGAATTTATTTTTTCAGTAATACATCTCAACAGTATAAATAATTAGACAGTCTCTTAAATTCGGACTTATATTCAGTCAGTGGGAATATAAAACAATCAAACTGTAAGAAACTGAAGATAAATTTTGTTATCGATCGTTTTCATTGTTTTTTTTTTTACAATATACTCATTTAATAAGCCCATATCTAATAAAAATAGCAGCCTCGAGATTAATGAGCATTATTTCTTCTCCTAGAACTTGGAACTGCATCCAAATAAGCTCTTTACACTTACAACAAACACACAAACGTTTTCTCTTCTTCTTGGCCACAATCAAAAAAAGGGATGTTTTTGAATCTGCACTGATGGTGAAGTGGATTAACTAACATCCTAGCGGCCTTAGCAGCTTGCTGTGAATTTAGCTGAATAGCTGTATAAAATGAACTGTTCTGTTAATAAGAAGTACAGTAACTTTATAAGCGGATTGGGACTGCAAAGAAGACTTTGGAATCCTGTGTGCCTAAAATACTACAGCAAGCGTAGACCAGGCAGATATATTGTAGCCCCCATAGCCTTCTTGATGCACGCCAGGCAGTTTTCTCTCATTACAGTGCTTTAGAGGCTCGTAGGAAGAGCAAAATCTAACGGCACCACTGCTGCAGCTTCGAATTCGAAGCCTCTGCTTGGTAGTCCAGCACGTTCCTATTGAACTGGTTCGCTCTCTAAGATTATGTGGAAGCACAAAATTATCCATTATGTGCCCTAACTATATTTACCATATAGGCCCTAACAGATCTGGAACTGCTGTAAAATGTTTCCAAATAAAAAATTTGGGCTTTCTTGAAATTAGGCTCTTCCGGAAAACAAGTAGCATTTGGATCCCCGACTGAAATTTCAGCAATCAGAAATATGTACTTTCATTTCCAGTTACCAGCTTTCTTGGAGAACTGTTTGAAAATCAAGTATATACAAAATATTACAAAAATTGTTCTTCTGTAAAAAAAATTATCTGACTCCTTTCCAGATTTTACAAAATCAAGTTTCCGCTCATCACTATGTGATGTTATTCAATTTTTTTCATAGTTGGCTCCCATTAAGGTTTTAATGGAGGCAGATAAGCGCCATTGATTTGAAAATATATTTTTCTTCAGTTTCGTTGAACAAGTAGCTCCATAGTTGTTGAACTGAATAAAAATTAAGCTAGGCTGTTGAGTTGTATGCTAATTTTAAAATTAATGAAACTTAACAAATGTAATTGAATGATTTTTTTTAGACATTTTTTTTTGTTTTATTATAAAAAATAATAGCCTAGTCTAGGAAAATGCACAAACTTGTTTGCAAATTACTGTCACGATTTTCTATAAAATTTTTATATCGAATTTTATAGTACATATATTTTTTATTTATTTTTATACACAGTGTAGTGGCGCATTGCATAGCATTCACATGCATTTCTTACATGAAAATAATTGAACTAATACAAAATTTAAATTTAAAATAAATAATGGCCTGTATAATTAGCATAATCAGCAACAAAAATCACTAATGATGTTAGTAAAAAGCTCAAAACAGTAGACAGCACAGGCAAACAGTTAAATAACGGAAAAATGCTTTAATTTTGATGTTTGTGTTTTCAATTTATTCTTTAATATAATACAATTTTGAAATAGTTTCAAAAATAGGACTTGCAAGATCTAATCTAATGTAAGCCCAATTTTCCTTTACGATCTTTGTTTCAACTCGTGATTTTTTATTGTCTCCGAAGTTTAACAATGGAAGTATGATTGGCAGATTGTATGAAAATAAATGTTGATTGATAACTCATTGCACTTATTGCAGGCTTCAAGGGAACACAACTGATAACAAGTAATACCTAATTTTGAATCCTATGTAGAACAGAACCTTCTCCAACCATTACATGTATTTTTGACTTTATTACTAATGCTATTAAATTCTTAAAGCTAGACTCACGTGAACATTGAAAAGTATATGATTTAATTGTGTTGCTGTAGATACCGAGGGATCAGCCACTTAGAATGTTTATTACTTTATTTGTCGTAGCATGCATATTTCTGATATTCCTCCCGCATATACAATCAACAAGTCAACAAGTGTAGTGTATAACAGAAACATTCAAGTTGAAGTCAACACTCTGCATGAACTTCATAACTTCACTCTGACGATGGATGAAAATCGTAAACTGGTCAGGAACATCAGAAATATGCAGGCTACTATGGATAAAATACCAGATGTTATCCAGCGTTGCGAACCCATCCACATATTCAACTTAGAATGTTGCTAGACTGCACAAGGGCCCAACATCCTATTTCATATTCAGTTTCAACAGTTTTTAAATTATAAATATTTTTCCTTTCTCTGAAAACCCTTTTCTAAACTTTATTTGTCGTACGAATAAAGTCAACAAAATCGCGCTTAATAAGTAATTTAATTTTAGTTTTGAATAGACTATTAAAATCTCTATAATTTAGGTTTTTTCTATAAGAGAAAATTTAGGTAACAGTGTTAATGTTGTCTGAAAATATGTTTCCTTTTTTTTTGTTCTGAAAAAAATGTTCCTCTCAGCTCCATCAAGAAGGTAGTTCTCCAGCATGTAAATGTTTCACTGGTAAATTATTAAGGAAATTTACAAAACCTAAAATTATAGCTTATAAAATTTGATGAGATCTACTTTTAACTAAGAAAATCTTTTAATTACAAAAAATCTGTTTAATCTACAAAGATTTATATAAAACAAGCAGATAAAAGTTGAAAAAGTGAAAGGCATAAATTCGAATAGAAACATGAATTTATAAATAAATCAAATAAGTTTAATAAATCAATAATTAAAATCACTTATTAAAATTTTTTGGAAATAAGATGGAATGTTTTCCTATATTCCACTAACTGATTTTACAAGCGAGTATCCCAAAGGAACAGCTATTGCTATGCCTACGCGATTTTGTTGCCTCAGTGAGCAAACAGGCAATGGTATGCAATAGATTTTTATGGGGGGATGAGATTAGAGAATTGAATTACACTTACTAGTTCACTTGGTTTATTAATGTGAGAATAAGCTACTTAGACTTTACAGTTAAACAAGAGGAAGTAGCAGCATAAGGTTGATAGAGCGGAGTATCGTAGGAGACTGGGCGACAAAGGGTGTTGGCTTCTTGCAAGATGAAGATATTGTATCTCTCTATTGTAAACTCTGTCCGTTTTATTTCTGGTTGATCCTATCTCTCAATCCCTTTTTTTAACTTTAACTTCTTTGCTAGAGACAGAGTAGGCGGATCTTGACTTCTCTAGGATTTAATGTTAAAGAAGCTGTGGTAGGGAATATTACTACACCTCCTGTGACGTCTTAAGTGACGTATAGGTGGCTGCCTATGATTCCACCACAGATAGTAGCCAGTAAAAACAGCGTTCGTTTATGTATCGATGAATGTTACAAATTCAGGTTTGTCAGATTTGTTTAATCAATTACAAATCCACATTACACCATATACATTACAATTGCTGAACAAAATTATATGGAATTTTTATTATCCCGAATCATTTAGAAATTGATTGCAAAGAAAAATAAACTTTTTATTTTCGTTACACGTTCCAATTTATAATATTTTGAAATATGAGTAAAATTTAATTTTGTCAGTTTTAATATATGAGAATATCCGAGAGTTGGTCTTTTAAAAAAAAAAGCCAACTTTTTGGTGCCAACGTTTTGAGTTATATTTAACTCTTCATCATGGTTACAAACATAGAGTTCCAGTAAATAGCTTGTTTTATGTTGTTCTTATACAGTACTATCTGAAAATATCATTTGGTACCAAAACGGCAAACTAAAATTATAAAGAAATTTAAAGAAAAAAGTAATTTTCATGAAATACTATGATTATAGATTTCTTGAGTTTAAAGATTTTTTTTTAGTTTAACAAACGGGCATATTTATGCTGTTCCAGATTGGTTTCGGATTCTCATCAATCGTCAGAATAAGGCTATAATATGAGGATGGGTCCGCAATGCTCGATAACATCTGCATTAATCGTAGCATGCATATTCATTTTGTTCCTGACTGGTTTCGGATTATCATCCATCGTCAGAGCAAATTCACAAAAATCGTGTAGAAGTTCAAGTTCTACACGAACTTGGTGAATTTGCTCTAAGGATGGATGAAAATCCGAAACCGGCCGGCCAGGAACAAATGAATATGCATGGTACGACGGATAAAATATACCAGATAAGACTATCAAGTTCGGGTAGAAGGTTGATTTCAACTTTATATTTCTGTCACGCACTACACTTAATAATGGTGTAATGTTTTGTATTTTAATGGAGGGGGGGAGGGAGATAGAAAATTATTTATATAATATACGCTCAAGATTTCTTATCGCCCATCTATTAAAAATACAAAACACTGAGCATACTTAACACAATTGTTAAAATTTAATTGTAAAGTATTCTTTAAAACTCGCTATTTTATTAGACACCATTTTCTAATGTCTAACTATTAAGTTATAATCATTCCATTTTTTTTATGATTAAACACACACAAACGAACATAACCTTATAAACACCTGCGTAAAATAAATATAAGAATGAAGTCAACTTTCTACACAAACTTGTTACCTTTAATGTGACGATGGATGAGAATCCGAAACCAATCAGGGGTTAACCAATATGCATGTTACAACGGACAAAATCCCAGATATTTATCCAAATATTCATGACACCATATATTAGAGCACTGTTTTTTTTCATATATTAGAACTAGTTTTACCTTTTCGTTCTCACAATTTAAAAAGAACTTAACTAGTACTTTTAATTTAGTAAGTTAACCTCGGTTGTGCAACTATCTTTTTATTTTACTATAATTTAGACTTACAGCTGCTTGCTGATTTTTAATACTGAAAAAGCTCTAAGAACTTTCATCGAAAAGGCATAAAAGGAAACATATTTTATACAAGTTAATAATCTGTTCTTTATTTCATTGTTTTTTCGAAATATAAAGGGGTAATTTTTTCTTTCCCAATTTCAATCTGACAGAAATATACCAAAGATTTCTGTTTTGATCAACATTAAAGTATTTTTTTGCTGACTGCTTGGCCTGTGTCATAAAATAATAAAATGTAAAAAAAAAATAAAAAATACAAAATTTAATAAATAAATAGCATATAATATTTTCTATGACATTTACAAATAATAATTAAAAAATGAAAAAGAAAGTGCATCCAATTTCATTGCAGCTTTTATTAGCAGCTTTGCTGCACTTTTGAAAGCTTTCTGTGAAATAATAATAATTACAAAAATGCATGACGGGTGATCATTATAATATACAAAAATATTTTTATGATTAATAAATTTGACAAAAGTTAATAGAACATAATTAATATATATCTGCAGATTTTTTTTTTTTTTTTCATTTCATTAAGCACGTTTACTTTCATTTAAATGAATAATAATTAAATAATAATTTAAAAGTTCGTTGAACTGGCATTTCTAATAATTATTTACTTCTAGTTAAAATGACAATACAACACGGTTTATTTAGTTTTGTATTTTTATTTATTTTTTTTTTATTATTTTAACTTTTCCATTTTGTTGACACAATTTTCTATTTTTACTTTATTGTTTTTCTATTATTGTTCTTAAATATTTGTATTTAATTTATATGGTGCTCATATTTGGGAGAAATAGTTTTATGTTACCAACTATCTTACCAACACGAAGTCATTAATTTATTGTATTTAATACATGTTTCATAGTTAAAAAATAATAATAAAATAAAATAATATAAATAAAAATATTTACAGTAGAATCTTTTATATTTATTTATTTTTCTATTTTCTCAAAACGTTTACATATTTTGAATTTTTTTTTTTTTTAATTAAATAAAATCGCTTTTTATAATATGTGTAATATTGAAGATTTATTAGAAAATTGGATAATACTAGATTTATTTTATTCAATTCGCATTTTATTATCCCCTACAATTCCTGAGGGATTTCCAAATTTGATTCACCTGCTTCTTCTGCCTCAACTTAGAGTTTTTTTAAACCATTGAAAATTTCATGTAACATATTGATATTATCGGTAATAAATCGTTTGGAATTACTCCCTGAATAGATGAGACATAACTGAGTCTGTCAGATCTTATTACACAGAATAAAACCTTGGCGTTTGACCTGCTCGAAATTTTCATATCATCTTCTACAGAAAATATCTTGTCCTCGCAAGAACTTCCTTATTTAACGAATTCATAAGAAAGTAATTAAAGCGATTAAACCTTAATATTAAGAAAAGTGGATCGTTTCTGTCAATTTATTAAGAAAAGTGGATTGCTATCGTTGTTTGGCTATTTCAGTCTCGCTTATTAGTAGTAAATTTACTTTTTGGTGGCTTTTTGCGGTGAATAATCCTTCGTGTTTATATGCTGCCTAATTAGACATTTTACAATAACAGGAAGCAGTGAAGCGATTGTTATTAAGTCGACGAAATAAACAAATAGTTACTAAAAGCAGCATGAAAATGAAGTTAAATTTCTACTTTCGCAATACTTTCGCTCTACCTGAACGCAGGGGAGTAAAAGGCTGAGAAGGCTAAGGCATGGCCCTACGGAGATTTTGTAGGGGCCCCCATTAGGAAACAAACCGGCACCAATTCCTAAGGAATTGCATTAACCACTATGCAGCTAGATGAATACTCTTCTTTTATCCATATGAAAGAAACAAAATGGAACTACTGAACTTTTGCCCAAGAAATTATTATACTACAACTGAACGAAGATTGTTTTCAACCTTGAAAACTATGACTGAAACCTAAATTTGTGCAAACATTATTTTTGGAAAGGGCAGTACTTTTTAAAAATGACAGCACTTGATTCTAGCATATGTCGTTTTAAAACTCATGTAAGTTATTTAAATTTCGGAATTTATCAAGAAATTCTATGTAGAGTATTAATAAATACCTAAAAAGCCACGGTTTAATGTTTTTAAATCAGTATTTTAATCGAGTTGCACAGTGAAGTTCAATATGCAGTCATGAATTTATTTTTTAAATGAACGTTGGGCAATTAATTAAATTTTTGTTTCTTTTTTTAACTAAATTAACATTCTAATATTTTTATAATTATAAATAAAATATAATAAATAACGTTAGTAGTGATGAAAATGATGATTTATCGACATTGTCAAAAATGATTTCTTCTAACAAGGTTAGAAACATATCTCAGATAACAATTTTTCTTCTTTTTTTTCAGTCATTCTATCTATAAATCCAACTTACCTTCACATCATCCCACTACCTCTATGTACCCACTGCTGTTCTGTCCACAATACTGATCCCACACTCTCTGTTCGATCTCTGCAACCACACTTACATTCTTTTACAACCTTGGCTGCAAAAATGGTGAATAAAAATCAATCCACACAAATCAGAATACACAGTCTTTACCCTTTATCTACTTATATAATTCTTTTATTCCTTCATCCAATCATGTGCGGCAGTACTTTGGACGGTATCTCGACAAGAGACTCACTTGGAACTAAACAAAAGATACAAGTGTCTAGCCAGACTACTAGATCACCAATCAAAATTAATACTTCACAATAAAAGATGACTGTATCTATCTCCTCTAGCAGCTACATATAAGGACTTACGGTCTTAAACTTTAAAGATCAAGTAAACGATCGTAATATCAATAAATTACAAACACTTCAATCTACAATCCTCTGCCGCATTGTACACGCTCAATTTGAAGTCAGTGTTGAATCCTTAACAATGTCTAGATAAAGGTGATAAATATAAACAATAAAAGTGTACAAAAAACTACACTTAATTTCGTAAATTTACAATATCATTCTAACCCTCTGGAGGTTATCCAATTGGTATCTATCGATATATCACAGTCAGTAACACAGTCGATATAATCAGTCAGTTTTTCAAACTTAACTATACATAATGATATCAAAATTCTTTTTATATCCGCACTTGCTAAATCTCATTACAATCAATTTCACAAAAATTATCAACACACTCGAATCCTTTATGCCCTCAACATAATACTTCCTTACAACCCTCGAGCCATGGCCCTGCGATCACTTGTTTGATAGTGGTGGTCATCGCTGGATAATCACCATTCAATAATTCACATCATTTACCCCTCTTAGTATATTTACTTATTGTACCATTAAGTACACATATACGGTTGTAAATGACAAATAAAAAGTTATAAAAAAAAAAACACATTCCTAATCGTAATTTTAAAAAATTAAAAATTATTTAAAAATCAAGTGATTAAATCAATGAATGATATTGTCATCAGATATTTTTATACCGGGAAAGCCTGCATCATTTCCATCGTCATCGATCACACCCATGATGAAGGTGTCTTTTAAATAGTGTGAGGTCGGATATAAGCCAAAATCAGTATTTCAATTTTGCCTGTGATATCAAACTGTAAATCAAGAATCTTGAAGATGGGTATTCGAAATCGTCCAATGACCGACCACAAATGAAACAGGCTCTCACCAAAAAAAATCTGACATTTTCTAATAGAGGATCTAACCAACCAGAAAATGTAGTGAACATGAGTATAAACCGTTTAGACGAAGGCCAGTGTAAAGTACAATTGAATTGGGAGAGAAGAGCCAATGAGATGATGAGTTTTACTGCATCCTTGCACTGCATGAAAATCAAAAATATTTGATTCACCAGTATCAATATCATGATTGACTTATTGTGTTTTAAACTGTACTAATCCGATTTAAATACTCCAACTAACGCATACCATTATATCTTTAACTTGAAACTGTGGCAGTATTCTTTTGTTCTGACCGTTAAAGACTTTAAACAGGTTGCACAGAAAAAGAAACTAATATTAGTTTCAACAAAAAAAAAAGGTCTAAACTTTTTAGGGGAAAAGATAAATGTGTAACTTGAAACCTTCTCTTCTCTTCTAGTGATGTATCATTGTACTTCCCTTTTACTTATGCCCATGTTAAGATGTGAGAAAGTACATCCGATTTTAAATTCGGTATCCTTTAGATTTTTTCTTCCTAGGAACCTTTACAGTTCACTGTCCGGTGATGGACAGTGTTGTCTGTAACGAGAGAACACTGTCCGGAGGACAGCAGTGCACTGAGAAGGCTCCGGGCGCCAATGACCATAGATGTTGACGCGCTTTAAATAAAAAAAAAAATTCGGTATCAGAGAATTCAAAATCGCCGCTATAATTTTTTGGAGCCTTTCGGGAATCGAATCCAAACCGCTCGCAGTAAAGGTGTGAGCATTAGCATTAGGCGAAGCAGAAGTCCCCTTTCCCTTCTCTTACTTCCCTATTTAGCTAATTATTGGCTAATTCGGCTATATTGCTCATACGGTTACTTTGATGTCATTTTTTCCAAACCTCCAAGGCCTTGCCTGAAAATAAATCAGGTTCCTTCCCAAAGCCTAAAAGAAGAGGATAATATGCGAATTGTTAAGGTAACTCTAGAATTATTCAAAGTTCTAACAGGATCCCATTGTTAAAACATTAAAAAAAAAATTGACAGTTTTATCTTAAATGAAAATTTCTTTTATTTTTCTTAAGAAAAGTTTGTCTTTGTTTTTACTTTATTAAGAAACCCCTCACACCCAGAAAATATGTATACATGAGTCCAACTAACATTGTTTGATTTGAAAAACATTTGAGTTTCCGGGTTGAGACCTTATTATTGGTTTGCTAAGAACCGACGTTTCGCCCATACTGCAATGTGCCACTTCAGGGTCATTACCTTGAAAGCTAATGGAGCAAACTCCTCTGCTAATGAATATAACGAACCTGAAGCCATGAACCATGAGTTTTATGAGTTAAAGCTAATGGATGTAACGACCCTAATAGAGGCTCATTGTATCATGGACGAAATGTCGGTTTCTAGCAAACTACTGACGCGGTCTCAACCCAGAAACTCAAGTTTTTTTCTTGAAAATGGTCGCGGAAATCTAAAAGATCATTGTTTGAATTGTGTTTATTTTGTAATTTTATTTAAAAATAAAATCAAAATTTATAACCATAAAAAAAAAAAAAAAAATTAAAAAATCTTAATAAACTCATGCTTGGCCATTGAAGATGGGCCGGCAGTGGTGCGGGTCAACATATTTGTAAGAAGTATCTCGAAAATTGATGACGTTACCATGGTAAGTGAAATTATCCAAAAAAAAAAAAAATTAACTTAACCCCCGACCCAAACATACCCTAAAATGATTTTGTATACAATGTTTTTTGTTTAAAAAATTAAAATATTTTTAAATACAAAAAAATAATAAAGTATTCAAAGAAAAAAAAATAATAATAGAAAATTAACTTTTGTAGACCCTTTTAGTATTTGCATCCCTTTATTTTGTAAATATTTTATTTTTATATTTATATTATCTATTTATATTCTTTATTTTCTAATTACAATTTTTATTTCTTGTTTATTTATTTACTTTTATTGTGTCAACAAAAGAAATATGTAGATTTCTGTTTTTTGTTTTTTTTTAAATGAATTTGAAAACTTTTTATTCTCTACCTGCACGTTTTTATTTATTTATTTTTTTTTACTTTTGTTTTCTTTCTCTTACAAATTTTAAAAGGAAGTATATTTTGTGAAAAATTATTTCTTTTTTACCATTTTTTTTTTCATAAAGAAGAAGTTAAATAATAAAAAATTACAAATTAATACAATAAACTACTTAAAATAAATATTTCTTAACAATATTAATATAAAAAAACATCTATATTCTCATGTTTTCTAAAACTGATTGGCTCTTGCCTGTAAACAAAACGAAAACAAACAAAAAAATAAAGTTTGTTAATGATTTTATAAACAAAAATAAAATAAAAATTATAACCAAAATACAAATTCGTGTCACTAGATCGCGGCAGCATGTTTCTTTTTTTTTTTTAATCAGTAGAGTGAAATGAATTTTTTTTTTTCTATTTCTGCATCTTGTGGGTGGGTTGCTGTGTATTTTCGTTGGCCATATTTTGTTATACTAATATGATTCCCTTTATAAGATAAAATGTTTTATTTCTTAGTTTTTTTTAATATCACTTTGTTTTCATTTGTTATATTTATTATATTAATAATTTTCCCCCTTTAATTTATTTTTTTTTTAATTATTATTTTTATTTTTAATGTAAATAATATTAAAACGCCAATAAAATAACACATCACTCATTTAGATCTACATAAAGGTGTTAATCAAACCAAAACAAATATATTATATTTTCTATTTATTTCAAAACATCCGTTAAATTTATTTGATTATTTTATAGTTATAGGAGTTACAACATAAACTATTACCATTCTATCTCCATTATTTATGTACCAATTTTTTTTTTTAATTATTATTTTTTTATTTATTGTATGATAAGTGGTGATTTATTATTGTGAATGTTAAAAAAATCACACAATATTTGATAAAATGTTTATTTTAACACTGATAGAAAAACACAATGAGGAAATTTGTAACTTCATGTACATCCAAGTGATTAATAAGTAATGCAAACTGTTTTCTTCTTTAAAGAATTCTTCTTCTTACTAAGTCAGCGATTAAATGTAAAAAAAAAGTGCATGTCTTTGCTGACATTGGTAGAGCCTGTGGCTTCACACGGCGCCCATCTTTCCCACAGTGTGAATATAATAAAGGAAGCAATAGTATCCTATCTAGTTGTTTTTTTGCGAGAAATCATGCCCTGTTACCAAATAAGAACAACTCTTGTTGTTCTCTTTTCTTTTAAGATTACATGGTATCTCCACATAATCTCTCATAAACTCTTCCACTTTCTTCCATTACTCTTCTCTTCATTTTTATTTGATTGCCTGTTTAATAGTAACAGTTATCTACTACGAAGCTATATTTATTGAATTTGGGTCGTCTTGTTGTTCTCTATTTATATGTATACATTCAAATAGGTCTGCTTGTTCATTTCTATAAATACCACGTTAGACAGGTATTCATTCAATGTGGGTGGAACATTTCTTTGCTCTTGTTTTATGAGATTCCTTAACGCAACCAAAAGGAATTGCAAATATCGGAAGCTATTACTGACAACTATAAGTCCACTGCAATCGTGATGTTTTCTTCCATTCTATTTAAAATTTCCTTTTTGGATAAATAGATATCTATTTTCATTTTTTTTTTTTAATATATTAATGTTAATTTATTAATTTTTTGACTGAAAAAGAAAATATACAAACCAGGTGATGGGACAGTAATAAGTTAAGTTGTGGTTGGGTTCGTAGAACCAAAATGTATCAGAGATATTGCTTAATTACCTGAATGCGTGCGTTGCCTGTTTGAGCAGGTTATAGTTATATACAGAGAAGAGTATAAAAAGATGTGATTACCATGCTAATGCTCTTGAGTTGGAGTTTGAATTTATTCAATCAGAATACACATTAGCTCTATGTTTAGTTCCATGGAAATTCCTAAGGGTTTTGTGCTTCTAGTTGATCAAGTTCTAGACTAAATTGAGTAATCAACATATAGCCAACTAAATATCTAAATAAGTAATTACAGTTTTATGCTGATAATACTTGCAAAACTATTTTTGCTGTAGAAAGCGATGTCTGTTTCAATGTCACTATGTTGGCGCTTTGGATTTATGCTATATGGTAGGGTTAAATATCTTTTTAACATAACAGACCAGGTGGTGTGCAACCTCCTGCAGTTGTTACAATTATGACTGTAAAATATTTTACAAGCTTAGTATTTGTTTACAGATGTTTAGTTGGCCATGACAATTTGCGTAATTATATTTACTAAACATGCTTTGTATGGATCAGCATCAAACTCCTTCCTCGAGCTGTTTATAACTCCACCAAGAGCTAGAAGAAATGTTTTATACAATTTCAATGCCTGGGTCATTTAAAAGTTGACATTTGAACAGTTAAAAACCAATATTCAAAAAGTATTTCCATCACATCAGAGAACATTTCGGGGAAAATTCATCAACCGGTAGTGTAACTTTCCGTAAGCTTTCCTCTAAGAACCATTTCAGTGTATGTATATGGTTTTACTAATTATATAAATATAATAAATATTAGACGCATTGGTAGAAAAAAATCGGTATACCATAAGTGCATCTTTATATCAATAAGATTTGGAATTCTCTCGAAAACGATTATAATGATTTCCTTTATCTTTATCCTAATTCTATATTTATCCTAAATAAATTTTAGGCAGTTCTGCGAAATTTGTGCCATTTAATTTCAAAAGCAGGTGGAATGCTATTGGCGCTCTCTTCTGGACGACAATGTACTGCCTGCTGGGTACTACTTCTTCTGGGTACCTAATATACTACTTGTATCCCCCTCCCGCCGCCATCATTACATTTAGGTTAGGTTACATTTAGTTTAAAGCAAATTTGTCTTTTCATATATCATTTTTTTATCATTAGTAAGAGAAAGTCGTATGAGTGTTTCACATTACATTTTATAAATTAAAAGAAAATGTACAAAGAAACCTATGGTTTCTGTAAATAAAAACATCTGGCTTTATATGGCAGCGAATTGCTCGTTTGACTTCCAAACAACAAAATCCACCCTTCTGAAGAAGAGCTTTGTTTTTCGAATCGTGGGAAAAAGAAGAAGATACAACGTCTTTAATACAGCCACAAGGATGGAAACTCAGCTAGGACAAATTGTGGATCAAAGAGGTAGGGAGAGGAAAATTATTTGAAGCTGGAATATGTTAGTGAAGGAAACTTTCAATTACGAGACAGAGAGAGATTAGAATTCATATTTACTAGAAATTTACAAAAAAAGAAAAGTATACTGAAGACATTTAAAAAGCTAATAATTTGAGTGGATTACAAGAAATCAAAGATGGCTTTTTCATTGTATATTAATTATGTATGAAATAACATGCTTGGTTTCTTAGCGCTGCCAATATTTTGATTGGAATGTCATTGCAGTTTTGGAGAATTGCTGTATAATGCAGAACACTTTCACACGTACCCAAAAGAACGTGCACGTGTATCCTCCAAAAACTTATAAAAACTTCATGCCAATACTTGCCTTGTATGTACCTCACGTTCAATACAGAAGTTCTTTAAAAAAAGAAACACACAAAAAAATGCTTGTTATCAAAGCATGTTTGATTTTTTTTTTAAAAATTTTTAAACACAATATATAAACTTATAAACTACATTCTAAACAAATTTATCGCACAATTTATTTTATAAAAAAAAAAAAAAAAAAAAAAAAATCTAGACAGTTAGAGAAGTGATTACATTGTGACCCAAAAGAGAGCACTAATAACATTGAACCAATCCAAATAAAATTTGATATATAACGCCATAAATTCTTTAAAACAATCTAGATTCAATTATTTTTTTTTTATGTTTATAATAAAAGTGATGGATTTATGTCTGTGCAGTTAGTATTCCAAGTTTAATGGAATTCGCTATTTTACAAAAAACTGAATTACCTATTTTGTAATGTGGCACTTGGGGGGGCATTCTGAAATTTTTCAGGTTTAGAATTCTAGCAATACATCATATTATATTCATTAATAATTATATAGATGATAGAACCATACATCGTATTGAAATTCTTAAGAGGAAAGTATAACGCTACTATTCTCCCAGAATCCCTTATAAAAAAATCAATTTTCCTGGGAAAATGGTTCAAATATAAGTGATAGTTAATAATGTAAATTGATAATATACGAAATTTGAAGAAAATCTTTGGAGCTGTTTTCGAGAAAATCACGAAAAACTTAAGAAAACGTTCAGTAAAGTCGCATTTCCGGTTGATAGATTTTATTCAAAATTTTCGACTTAGATGTGTTAGTAGTACCTACATGAATAACAAGTTTGAACTTATTGCGATTTTTCGCTTTTAGATATTTTGTTCATACACTTAAACAAATATACATACCATTCCGCTAAAAACATTTTTTTCAGACTCAGGGGACCTCAAAACATGAATTTCCTGTGAAAACTTCATTGCGAAAATTTGACATGATCGCATTAATTCCCTCTTATTAGAAGTAAGAGAATATAAAAAATAAATCTCTAATTTTCTTTCACAATTAAATTCTTCGCAGCGCTTTGATTAATATAATCAGTTTATTATAATATTATTAATTTACTTAAAATACAAAGCGCTGATCTTCCAGACAATATGGCTGACCAATAGGTTGGGTATCCTGATTGTATCCAGTTTAAATCAGGAATCTAAACATGAATATCTTAGTTTATCCAAATATTGTAAATGATCATGGTTTTTAGTTTTTTATAAACCTCGATTTCCTGATAAACTTTCATCATGTCTTAAGACTTTTATTACGACCTTTTAGAAAAACCCTCATGGATTGGGTTGATCCAACCAACTGAGTGTCTTAAATTCCAATTATTTTAGTTATTCCACAAAATTTTTAACTGGCGTTTTAAAAAAGTAATCAATTTCTTTGCACTTATCATATCTAAAAAAAAAATTACAATTAAAATATCTCTGATAGAATTTTTAATCAATCAAACAATCAATCAATTTCTTCATCTAAACAATTCTTTTCAATTTTATTCCAACAAAACTATGAAACATGTATTTAAAAAAAAAAAAAAATTGGTACATTTATATAATAAACAATTTTTTTAGTGTTCAGGCACACAAAGTTAGTTTAACAATATTGCATATTTTTGGTATTTAAATTATTATTTTTTATTTCTATATATTTATTTTTTAAACTTCATCTGCTTTCCGCACATAATTTTTGGCAATAGCAAAATGCTCTACAATTAATGGGAAATCAATATTTTATTTTTATTCGTTTATTTATGTTATTTTATAATTTTTCTAATCATTTAACAAATCGTTACATAATTTAGAAGAAATAAAATACATTAATTTTTATCATTATTTGGTATTTATTCAAGAAATTAAATTTAACATGTTTTCCTTAGGTTGCTAAATAAAAGATCTAACAAAAAAAATAAATAAACAAACAAGTTCATCATTCATAAAATCTATTAGTAAATCACGAACTATATCAAAACGTGATTTATTTTTATTGTTCAGCACAATTAAACATAAAAACAGCACTTTAGACACTAGTTAAACCCATCTTTGTGTGTTTTTTTTCCATCTTTTTTTTATAATTTAAATTATAATCAAAAACTTTTTTTTATTTAATAAAATTTAAAGTTAATAAATAAATTTCAGGCTAATTAAGGAAAAATTCCATTGTTATTCTTGTGAAAAGATAGAAAAATGATAAATAAAAAAATGTAATCTTGCCTAGCGGCTGGATTAGACTCAATGATAGCGTAGTCGACTTGTAACCCGGAGGTTCCGGGTTCAAGTCCAGCAGTGCTGTCTTAAGATTTTTATCGCCCTAAGAGCTTCTACAACTCAATGGCCAGTGATAGGCATTGTTGTCCATATTAGTGAATAGTGCGTGGAGGACACCAGTGCAGTGAAAAGGCTCCTAGCACCAAATTTTGTGCCATCTTAATTATTTAGAAGTTATGGTTGTTTAAAACTTTAATTAAGCAACTTTTATTACTTTAAAGTTCGAGAATATTGATATTTCATAAAATTTTATTGTCTTTAAGTACTTAAAAACTGTTAACATGGTTTTTCAATTGCCTTAAAAAAAGTTAAGGAAACTATTCCTAAATAGTGAACAAGGTTAGTGGTTAGAAATAGGCTTCTACCTAGCCCAAGTCTTTTAGCCGTTTTTCGAGTCCTAGGAGTTTAAAAAAAATTTATACCAGAAATTTGGTGCATTATAGGATGGAATCTGAAATCGGAGATGCCTCTCGCAACAGCCCTGGAGGTTTTGCTGCAGAGTCTAATGTGATAGTGGTAGTGAATAGAAATTGTAGCGAACCACCATTGTACTCGTAATTTTAACATTACTAGCTGCTGTTAACGAAATAACCTACCGAGGTTCGAAGAGATCAAAATTCTCGTTTTCAACAGTTACAGTCTGAATCGCCTATCTATTCATCATTTTAAATGGCTTAATTATATCACCACCTTCTTCACTTTGATACATTTGATGATTACCAGTTGTTGCAACAGTCGTCACTTCTACATTAAGTTCCTTTTCATGGAACTATAGTTTAGCAACATAGATTGTGCACCATTAAAAAACACTGGCATTTTTTTTTTTTTAATGTTAAATATATATATTTCCTCATAAATTTGCCATGGCCTCTTCTTGGTAGAAGAAGCCATGTACTTGTGCATTCACCAGTATCATGTTTACTACGGATGGAATAATATGAAAAGGCGCCTGAGAAGGGCTAAGGGCATTAGGAATAAGGTGAGTTCTAATCGGATGGAAACATCTGCAATGGTAGCTGCTAGACAGATGGAGTATGATGAATTTGGCAAATGATAACACAAATGTTAAATAAAAAGAACATTTATATATTTTATATAAGTAATGCAGCTACATGAAGTGTACAGATAGTGCCAAATCACCACAAAGAGCCTACCAGGGACAAAACACAATTTTCTCCCGTCCTGGTTACACTCGGTGAAAACTACCCCTGCCAAATGCTTACGTGTTTCCATCCGATTGGAACTCACCTTATTCCTAATGCCCTTAGCCCTTCTCAGGCGCCTTTTCATATTATTCCATCTGCAGTAAACATGATACTGGTGAATGCACAATAATTGCTAATAAACAAGGATAATGGTAATTAGCCCTGGTTGCATTGTTGGAGCAAGGTAGAACAAAGACTGTTTCTAGGTGACAATAGCGAAACTAAGAAGTAGCTTGCACTGGACAACAAGCTACATTTAATTACAAGAGAGTAATTCCATCGTCCATGGTACTTATGTGGTTGTAACTAGTAATTCATTCTACCCTTCAGTTCTTTATCATCAGTTATACCCGGACCGGTCCAACTTTCGCATATATTTTTTTTTATCTTATCAGACATAATATTTTTGCATAGATTGGATTTACCTGCCTAGGAAAATAACCTTAATTAGTCTGAAACAAAATGAAGAATATAATAATAAAATTTAATTAAATAAAGAAAATCAAAGCAATGTCTACATATCCTTTGTTTGAATTTCATCTTGTGAGATTTCCATTTGTCGTTACCTGAACACTTTATACATTAATATGTAGAAACAAGCTAGATTTTATTTGCTTGAAAAACAAAGCTGAAGAATCGGTAGATTTTGCTGCTTTTGAATTGCATAGCTATAATTAGTCTCCAAATTTAGTAAAAATGTTAAACCAAATCAGTTACTATAGCCAGATTATTATTATTATTATAATTATTAATTTGAATTTAGCTCGATTTTTCGCTGTGCATACTTTTACTTACAAGTCATAATGAAGGTCAAATAAACGATCAAATTTCTTATTTAATGATAATAAGTTAAATAGGTTTCTGATTGCTTCGCTTTCCAGCTGACTAGCTGATTCATTATAAAGTAAAAAAAAAAAAAAATGGAGAAAAAATGAGCTTAAAAGCAATTATGTAATTTATCTGATAGTTCATGCATATAATCTTTTGGCATAATTTAGTGCAATAAAGGTTTTTTTTTGAAGTTGAGCTTCTTACTTTTTAAGAGAAATCAAAATGAAATTAAGCTTCTGCTTTTAATAAAATTTAAAGGGTGACCAGACATGATTTTTGACAGTGCAGACTGACTCCCTGGAAATTTTTCATCTCAGTTACAGCCTGATGTGTAATTTGTTTTAATCACAGTCTTTCAATATAAGTTGATAGTTCTTAACATGACAATTACATACTAGTTCCTTAAGTTTTACTTTTCTAAAAATTAATTTGAGATTTCAATTTAAGTTTTAAAACATTGTCTTAGGCATAAGACAGTGGGTATCTATCCCTACAAATTTTATTTCTATTCTTGAGATTTTATTTCCAATTAAGTTCACCAATACTTCAAAATACAAACATTCTTTATCAGTTAGTAAAGAACATTCAGCAAAAGTAACTAATATTTAAGTTCTGTTTATTCAAAAACGTCTGGTTGCTCTAATATTACTGAAGGCAAAATTACAACTCTAGCAGAAGGTTGTTGAACTATTCCATAAGCTTTGTTTGCTAAGTTTAAAAGATTAGTACATTTTTTAAATTTTAGATTAAATCTGATGCTTGTTTTTACATTAAAAAAAAAAAATAGTTTACAAAATACAGATCCTAACACTTCAGTATTTTTCCATATTTTTCTTTATGTTCTGTATTTTCTCTGTTCTCATTTTTTTTTGTTTGTTTAAATTTATTAATTCATAAAAACAATTTATGAATTATGTTATTGATGAATTTATTTTTATTATAGCGTAGTTAGTTGTTATGGGATAAAATTAGTATTGTTGTTTTGGTTGTTATGTCCCCAGTTCCTACAATAGTGTACGTCAACATTTTCCTTCGCTCGATCAGCAAAATTGATGATTACAAAATGGTGAGTGGTGGTGACATGCTAATTACATAGTAATGTTGCTATTATTTATTTTTTTTTTTTGTTCTGTTAACATTAAAAAAAAAAAAAATGGACACGATTATTACTGTTGTAAATAAAAAATACAAATGAATATCCAATAAAATTAAAGTTTTATAAAAAGCTATTATCTATTTTATTAATTTATTTATGTAATCATGTAAATAATAAGAACGTGGTGCACTAATTTTTATTTTTCATTTTTATTTATTTCTTTCTTTAATTTTTGTTCTTTGGTTTCTGTTATTTTATTTTGCGCCTGATTTTGTTTTTTCAATTTCCGATTTGAAAACCAACCAGTCTTGAAATTGTGATCTTTTGGCTTCCACGGCTTTATTGTCTTGCAGAACACTAGGAGTTCCTTTCTCACAGTTTTCGAGAAATCCAGAAAGTTTCACCCAGATAGCAATTTTTTTTAAAAAAAGCCTAGATCCAAATGGGCAAAACTTTGAAGACAATTTCTCAATAAACTATTATGAGGCTTGGCATTCTTCAATGATCAGTACAGTTCAATGATTTTGGTATCTCCTAGTGTTCTACATCCATCATTTTTTTTTTCGTTTTGTTTTGTTTGTTACAATTATTCCTTGCTTGTAAATTAAATTTTGGTTGAAATTTGGAATTGAAAAATTAAAATTTAAAAAAAAAATAATAAAAAGTAAAAACATTAAAACATGTGTAAGTTTCCTTTGCAGTGTTTCAGTATCGTCATGTGTTTGTTTGGTTCTTATACTTATTTTAAAATTTTTGGTTTTTATTTTTATTTAATTTTTGTTATTTCATTTCATTTATTTTATTTTAGCATTACGCTGAATGTTAAAATTATTTTTTTTTTAATCCAGCATCTCTACTCTTTTTTTTTTAATTTTAAAAGTTTTTTCAAAATAAAAAAATTAATTATCTCATTATTTTCTAAAACTATTTGTATAAATCTAGTAATTCTTGTCGTATTATCTACTGTGGAAACTGAAGAGACTATAGCAATTAAGAGAGAGAGAGACAGTAAATATTAATTAAAATTATTAAGTATTTTCTTAATTACTTTGTCTGGTTTAAAATTATTCCTATAAAAAAATTATTTGGCTCAGGTCGGTGTACTATTGTAGAGTTACCCGAAGAAATTTCTAGTGGTTCGCAAAGTTTCCTTGAAACATTCATTTATTACTATTTTGTAATTAAATGGATATGCGAGCAGTTTTTTTCCCGCTCAGCTGTCAACGGTATTGCCATTTCTTCCCACACCAGGCATGTTTAATTTATAAATTTATGAAATTCAAGGTACAAGTAGGTAGGTAACCTACCCAAGGGTTCTAGGAATTTTCGATTTGGCCAATTAGTTTTAAAACAATTTGTATCCTGTCTGTTCCACTGCATTGCCTTTGATAGGAAATCTTTTTAATCATCTGTAAAAATTCTGATGAGAAATTCTGGTACAATTTTCTCTTAATTCCGATTGTATTTTTTTAAAAGTCGGAATTTTACTACACGTTTAGTTAGTTCTCTTAATGCCGCTAGGTGGTAGAACCTGTAATTGTACTGGTGGGCACTAAGAAGGAGAAGCCTAATGCTTGAGCTTTTCCGAAACTTCGCTAAAATCTTGGGGGGTGGGGTGGTGGAAATAGTTCAAGTTAAAATTAGTAAGTTTATATATTATCATCAAACATGTATTTTTTTTTTTTTAATATTTCATTCTCCTTATGTAATGGCATGATATTTTAAAATAGCAAGTAAGAGAGAGCTTGAAGTTCACACTCCCCCTAGATATCTCAGTAATCCATTTTGCTGGAAAATAGTTTCAAATAAATCTGAACAGTCTTATATGTTTATAGCTAGTAAGGGGAAGTTTAGATAAAATCCCGGAAAACCAAGAAAGCTATTTAGTAAAGTTTTACTTCCGGTAAAGGGATTTAATAAACCAAAACAGAGATCCTAAGTCTATGGATAACCAAAACGGAGATATTTTATCTCTTACAAACATGCACAGATCTCTTACACTTAAACAAATACAAGAAAGATAGAGGCTATTACCTAAAAAAAACACGTTTTCATACTCAAGGGAGATCCACAAAACATGTATTTTCGATTAATAAAATTCCAAAAGTTTTCAAGTCTTTTCTTCGAAGGATCTGTTAAAAAATTTAACTGAAAATTTAAGGCCAAATTCAAACAAAGCCTTCTATTATATTTGTATTGAATTCATGTAAAATATACTCACATATTACTGTTAAGTATTTTTCATATTCTTCTACGTTTCCCAATAATATACCTCTTAATTTTGGACAAGATAACATAAATCTAACCAATAAATGTTTAACTCTGCAGCCATTAAAGGAATTTTAATGTTTATAATTTACAGAACAATAAACTGTAAAAAGAAGATAATTATATTGAATGCTTCTTTTTTTTTTTAGTGTAAATTTAAAGGTTGATTAATGAAGACTTCGCAGATATCCTTTAAAGCAGGCATGTCAAACATGCGGTCCACTGACAAGTGGTCTGCAACTTCCTCGAAGAGTGAAAATTAAGATTATTTAACCTTTGACAAATATTGGATTTTTTAAACATTAAAATTAGGAGAACATCATGAAGTTACCAATAAACATTATCAACTTTCAAAAAAATTGGCATTTCTCTATTGCAAATTTTTTAATGCACTTTTATCGAAGTAGTTTGTTCAGTTGAAACGTTTTAAATTGGGATATTAGTAATTAGTAGTTCTAGAATTTGGATTACAAGTGATGAGTATAATATATTAACTTCTCCTTTATTCCATTTTGAAACAAAAAAAGTATATGTTTGTTGGGATTCTACATCAACAGTAGAAATATAAAATATTATATTATTATTTGAGATTTTCAGTTGTAGTAAGTTTTATTAGCATATTTTATTTCAAAAGAAAAGCTATTCGTCTTAATTAGCATCATTTTCTGATTAAAATCAGGAATTTCCAGGATGAGTTCTTTTCTAACGTGAGCATTCGAAAAGTAGATAGCTATTCCTATTGTTTTAGGATACGACGGAGTTTCGAAAAAAATTAATTTTATTTTTTCATTTTTTTATTGCTAGTTGACCACAAAATGAAGCAAGCTATGACGAAAAATATCTCTTATATTACTAATGCCGTTCTTAGATTATTAATATTCATTATTAAATTGTTCTGAAATTAACAAACAATAAATGGTAGTACAAAATCACAAATCATTTCTTTACCAGGAAATTAATCAAGTTCTTAATTAGTCCTAAGTAACTTATTAGGTCTTGTGTATGTCTAATTACACAAAAGAGGGAGATTCTAGTTTATATTGGTGCTAAGCTGGAATTAGTCTTTATTCCAAGATTTGTTTGCACGATCACTAGCTGCGATTATAGCAATCTAATCAATATTGGCATTTCCTAAACAGGCCAAGGAAAAGCCGTTCAGTTATTAAAACAACTTCTGTTACTTTTTCTCCTGCTTAGCAACTGGTGGGATTAGGTATTATTGCAAGTATTTGTAAAACTGTGTACTGAAGCGTCTATGCTAAAAGATAAATACATTCTTTAGTTTAAATAAATTACATTCTTAACAAAATAAATTTATTTTTGGAGGGTTTTGTGGGATCAGTAGCGTTATGCTTTCCTCTAAAGTGCCACTTCATTACAATGAATGGTTTTTACCAACTACATATTATTATACATTATAACCATTAATAGAGTTCCAAATTTGAAGAAAATCTGTGAAAGAAAGAAAGTACAACTTTAACCAGGTTTTTGTTTCAGAAGTAGTATAAAAAAATGTTTATTTAAATTAATAATATATTAATTTTCCAATAGTTTTGTGGCAACATTAAAAGTTATTACCTATGAAAAATTGAGTATCAATTAATTACATTTGAGGAAATCTTTCAAACCAGCTCTTGCCACTCCCTTAAAATCCTCTTACAATAGCTGATTCAGGTCATAGTTTAAACAAAAAAATTAAACATTTAACAAACTTCACATATTGTTCATATCTTTTTTTTTTTTTTACTGTCTTGGAAATCAGGAACTGATTGGTTAAAAACTATTCGTTGATTACTATAGGTTTCGGGTTGAGGCCGCGTCCAATGTTTTGTTAGAAAAATAAATCAAAGTTTGGACAGATAAAGATCGGTAAAACCGATCATGAAGAAATAACAGTGAAATAAGTGTCAATCATTTTGTCAGTTTGAGATACTTTAAACAATTATACATCCACTCATAGATCCCCCCCCTCAATCAAATCTTATCATAATGAGGAGACTTGTTCATTTGGGGAAAATTTCATTTTGAAAATGTAGAACAATAGTAAAAGAAAGTAAAGCAAAAATATATGTGTACAATTGATCAATTTGTAATTTGTTGAGTTTTCATATATACAAATTTTAAAAAAATTAATTATGCATTTATATGGAGATTTGAGCATCCCAAACAAGAGCCGCCATAACATTTTGTTTTATAGAACATAAAGACCTTTGAGCGTTGGGGCAAATTGTATGAGGAATGTTTAGCAGCACAACACGTGCTGCCTGCCACTAGCTTGTAAGGTCTCCTGCAGATTGTCTTGTCTATTTCCAAGTCATCAGATCCTTCCACCACAAAAAATCTTGGAAATCATTAAAGGATTTCAGGGGCAAAAATATTTTCTTTGCTTTTTTAAAAATTTATATATATTTTTTGTTTTAAATAAAAAGAGTAGAGAATCTGGTTCACTTCAATTTTTTGAAAGCTATATTTTTTTTTCCACTGTCACCCCTCTCACTGTTTTCTATAGCAATATTTAAGAAATAATAAAAGAAATTGTATATGGATATTTTAATAATATAATGATAATAATTTTATTTTTAAAAAAATGGTCCTCCTCCAAAAAAGAATGGCTTGTTGTGTGCTGCGGTTGTGTTGTTGTCCGTCTGTTGTTTTTTTTTTTACTTTCATCTTATCATTTTTAATAAAACATTGAAAAATAAATAATCATACTGGAAATAAATAAATAAATAAATAAATTGAAGAAGGCCATTTTTTGTTTTTAAGATAATAATAAAAAAAAAAAATACAAATTAAATATTAAAATATGTTACATTACACCAACACCATTCACTTAAAGATTTATTTTTGTTTTTTTTTTTAGCTCACCAAAAAATAAATTATAGAGCACCAAAACCAAAAATTCTTTTATTTTTAATAAAAATTTAAAAAATAAAAAAGGTTTTTATTTTTTTTTTTATTATTTGTTTTACTTTTTTATTTTATTATTATTATTATTTTTTTTTATATAAAATTCTTTGGTTTTTATCTGTTGGTATTAAATGTAATTCTAAATGAGTGTAGCATTACATTTGTGGCAAAGTAAGGTAAGATGTGTAGTACAATTATTGGTAATATTTATTTATTTTAATTATTGTTTTATTTATTTATTTTCTATTTTGGTTCCTATCTCCCAGTTTTTTGTTCTCTGTTTTTTTGTTTTTTGATATGTTGCATTTATGTGCACTATTAAAAAAATTGCTTGTTTGTGATGTTGTGATGTTATGTGCATGTAACCCAGAAGTTATGGTAAATATGCCTTCACTTTTATTAACTATTTAATTATAAGCTATAATTATAAGTTTTTTTTTTAGAAACTTTAATGATAATTTAAAAAGATATCATTTATTGAAATAATCAATAAAAATATTACTTGTTTAAAAAATTGCCCATATACATTAATATTTGTCATTATTACTATTTGTAAAAGTTTTTAATTAATCAAATTTTCCATGGAGAAAGGAAAAAAAAAAATACTTTTTATATTTTTATTTAGTTTTAAAATATATTTTGTTATCGAATTAAGAAAAAAAAAAAAATCAATCTTGTTGTACAAAATAAAGCTTTTTAAAAAGTAAATAAATATCAACTTAATATTTTGTTTTTAATATATTTTTCCAATGTTTACCATTAAAATGCAGGAATAATTTTTTTTTTTTTTTTATTATCATAATTAAAATTTTCACAGGAATACAGTGTCCAATTAACCTTTCGAGAACAATGGCTAGATGAGAGGCTTAAATTTGATGATTTTAAAGGTACATAGCAACTTTTCCTTCAAAAAATTTATGTTTATTTAATTCATGTACACAATACAGTTACAATATGTACATTATACCATATACTAAATACAATATGTGTCACAGATTGTTTTAATATAAATTTTATAACTATTTGCTTTAATTTTAACTGAAAACAATAATTTACAAAGACGTTCCCTAGGTTTTATATATGCCCTTAAAGGGTATTCTCCATAATTAGGACATCTCTCCAAGAAAAAAAAAATTGCCTCTAAAATATAAAGAAATTTTCATCGATTCTGCATAATTATGTTTTATTAGAATTCAATGCAACTAATACCACTAAATATTTGGTTTAAATATCAATTTTTACTTTAGAATTTAACTTTCTGAATAAACAGTGTGCAAAAATCCGTTCCTCTCTTTCACGTTGTGAGAAGAGAGCTCCAGAGCTGTATGGATAATATAAAATAGTAAACAGATAGATTTATATTCATCAGCTAAAAATATGAAGAAATAAAAAAGAATTACTAAAGATTTTTTGATTTTTTAAAAGATTACTAAATATTTTTGATTTAAAAAAAAACTAATTTTACTTTAATGATTTAATAAAATCAATTTCTTGTATATTATTAAATTGTTTACTTTTAATAAAAAGTGATAGCAGTAGAAATTTAATTGATTCTGAATTAATTTCTAATAATTTTTTTTTTTTTCAACATTTCAGGTAAAATCAAATATTTAACACTGACTGAATCCAATCGAGTTTGGATGCCTGATCTATTTTTTTCAAATGAAAAAGAAGGCCATTTTCATAACATAATCATGCCTAATGTTTATATAAGAATTTTTCCATATGGTTCGGTATTATACAGTATAAGGTAAATAACTTTGTATACCAATTGTTTCTACTTTATAATATTTACATTTTTATTTATGTATGAATATATACGTGTACATACAAATTTATGGGATTAATTTTTTTTTTTTTTTTTTAGAATATCATTGACCTTGTCTTGCCCTATGAACTTGAAACTGTATCCATTAGACAGACAGATTTGTTCCCTTCGAATGGCCAGTTGTAAGTGCAATTTTTTGTTTAATTTAGGCATAATAATACTTTCTTTATTTTATCATATTTGTAAATTTATGTTAGTGAGAGGCTGAATTAGGCTTAAGATTTAAAAGGAAGAAGAAGTGTATGGCATGAATGAGATCTCTTTTTTATTTAATGCCTAGCCCTTGTGGCTAGGCTTAAGAAAGCACTAATACCTGTTAGTTTCAATCTCTATGGGAACATCAATGCTGCTATCTCAGGACGTTATTGCTCTCAAATATTGTTTAAATTAAAACTTTCTAGTTTCTTAATTGGCAGAGAAATTTGAAATGTGCAAAAACAATAATTTCTTATAAAGTGATTCCAAGACATAAGAAAAAAATCGATGAGAGGAATCAACGGGGCTAAACTGAAGATTAATATTTCGATCAGCTTAGGAAGGAAGTTTAATCTTTCAACCAGATAGTGGGTCGGTCAGTAGGGCTAGCAGGACATACTTCTTTTCAGTAGGTTATTAAAATGTGAATGAAAGCAAATCTCAATGGTCAGAACCCCAGGATGAAAAGTTTGCCCAAGCAAATCTATACTAATATTTTTTTGGTACTCAGGAACCACCTTAAAACATGTATTCCTGGTGAAAACTGAATTTTAAAAATTCCTCTTAATAAGTGAAAGTAAACAGTGAGCACTACAATAGATAGGCCTTGAGGGTTCCTGATGGCTTAGGCTGGGCTGCCTACTGAATCCCTTGATTTCTTCAATGATTGCAAGTTTTCCGGAGAGGTGATTTTTGGTCATACGATAATTTTTGTCAGGCGCTCGTTTATGTAGGCAATTTTCACAGTCAAGAGAAATTAATATAACTCATGCAGATATCGTAACACTATTACAAGCAAATTTTTATTGCTTGAAGGACATCACATTAGGACAGAAAAATGACTATAATGCGCCGTTAGATACTGTAACACCTTGTCGTAAAAAAAAGGCCTAAAGAGAATACTCGTTGCTTTATATCTTTAGAACCCTCCTTTTTCCATTTAACGACCGATATATACATCAATTTGCCTGTTTATTTATTTCTATCTAGTTCAGATATTTCTTTAATCATTTGCAATGATTCAGTTCGCTTGATTCATATGTAACAAGAGTAACACAGTTGAGATCTTTTGAAATGTTTTCTTTCACCACGAATTTCAGCTTCATTTTAGATAGAATTGTAAGTCTATCTTGTAAGTTTATATAGAACTTTAAGTTTATCTAGCTTTGAAAAAAATATTTATTATGTTTATTTATTTAACAACAACACATTGAAAATATATATAAAAATAAACTGGAATTTCACGTTACAGATGGCTGGACCACAGATGATCTTGTCTTCCTATGGAAAGAAGGTGATCCAGTACAAGTTGTAAAGAATTTGCATTTACCAAGATTTACTTTGGAAAAGTTTCTGACTGATTACTGCAACAGTAAAACAAATACTGGTAATTACTTTTACATTATTTTCCAAAATTGAGATTGAGAATGTAAAATATTTGAGATCAAATAGAAATCATGAAATCATTTTTTTTTTTTTTTAACTTTATACAAAATCTCGTGTTGTTTTATTTTTTTGGTCACCGATTTGTTACGGTCTTTAGTCCATCTTTCCGTCATCTATGGTCATCTCATTAGCGTTGTCCTAACTTTGCATAAGCGAATATGTGAAATTGAACTTTTGTAAGATATCCTGAAGATGGTCGAAAGCTAGGGAAAATCACGGGGATGATAACAAATATCTAATTTATAACCATTTTTTTTTGCTTACAGGTGAATACAGTTGTTTAAAAGTTGACTTACTATTTAAAAGAGAATTCTCATACTATCTTATACAAATCTATATACCTTGCTGCATGCTGGTAATAGTGTCTTGGGTATCATTTTGGTTGGATCAGAGTGCCGTACCTGCAAGAGTGTCACTTGGTGTTACAACGCTGCTTACCATGGCGACGCAAACATCAGGTGAGCCATTATATTTCAAGTGATTTCAACACATACTCTATAAAAGAATTTAGAAATTATTTTGAACTTTTCGATAAGTGCTGTTAAGAATTTTTGAATTTCAAAGTCTAAAACCGAGGCACTTAATTAATATCTTAAATAATAGCACTTCAAAATTATCGAGATTGCAAAGACGCTGTTTTGGAATCTTGTGCTGCAAAGCATAGCAAGAAGATATAATGTGTTTACAACAATTAAGGTGAAAGAAAAGTTAATAATTCAATTTTAACTCCTGATAACGTTTAAGTATTAAACTGCTCTGGCAATCCTATTCACATTCTAAAGATTGATTGCAATTCAACGTGAAAAATATCAACGTATCAACTTCAATCAAGTCAAATATAAACGAAAATCCATTTCTTGCTGAGTTAACCTAGACATTTTTTTTTTTTTTTAGGGAATTGGTGCTTTAAAAATTTATATGTTTATCTTTATTTAGTTTCTAGTTCTTATTCACTAAATTCTATTTGAGATTTGATTTCTTTCCACAGGTATAAATGCATCCTTACCTCCTGTATCGTATACCAAAGCAATTGATGTATGGACAGGCGTATGTCTAACGTTTGTCTTTGGAGCGCTATTAGAGTTTGCTTTAGTAAATTATGCATCACGCTCTGATATGCACCGTGACAATATGCAGAAACAGAGAAGGCAGTGTGAATTGGAGCATGCTGCCCAACTTGAATCAGACCTTCTAGAAGATGGTGGCGCTACTTTTGCCATGGTAACATTTATTTATAATTTTTTAAAAGTTTTATTACATTTTTTAATGGACATTCAGTTGCACCCATTTGGAGCGAATCACTCTAAACAAGCGCAAATATATTTTTTTTTAATGCAGCAGATGGTTTACCTTCATAAATGTCTCTCATATTACCTTCTGTCAGGTTTTCCGAAATTGAGTTTTCATTGGAAATATAAATTCTGAGGTATGTGCACGAAGAGGCTATTTTTAAAAATTGATCTGTATATGGGTGGGCCAGCAGTACTTAAAAATGGATTATATAAGAAAGTTCAAATTGTAATATGTGTTATTCGTGTTTTTCTAGGAGAACTGGTGTAAAGATTGAATAAATATCGGCAAATCAGAAGATTTTTCAGTTTTTCTTCATTCGAGTTCAACAATTTCCTTTAAACTGCACATGTCATTTGTTGACATATGCAATTAAAAATGAGAGCCTTATTTGTGTAGTACAAATAAAGATTTCAATTTTAATTTGCAATATTTTTTTGGACAAAAATTCATTTCAGGGAGTTCCGACTCTCCAGATAACGTGAGGCTTATCTTAGACTGCTTATATTCACAGCCATTTCTTTGTTCAGGTTTCTCTAACAATTAAGGGCAATTAATGTTTTGTTTTTTTTTTTCATAAATTCCAAATTTAAAGAAATTGGGGCAAGTGGAAATATAAAATTTTATCAGAGATATTTCCATGATAGCCTGCTTCTTTTTGTGGTCATCGACCGGTTTCAGGCGTTCGCCCATCATCAGGATGTTTTTGTCAAAACAGTGTGATAACATAGACTTGTACAGAGCAAATTTAGTTGATACGCTGGTTTTAAAAAGTGTTTTTGTTGGTACCTGACTGGGTAAGCACATGTTATTCGCTGTTTAAAAGGCCGGTGTACATTGTTTCTTTTGAAAATAGAAACAATCAACAAGTGAAATGTGTAACTTGAATTACGTTTTTGAAGGAGATTTATTTTGATAATTAATTACCAATACTATTTTACTATTTTATTTTTTAATTGTTCTTTGAGTGTAGAACAAAGCGAAAGAGCACTGTGTCAGCCGTGGACTACAATGGAGTAATTAATGATAAGAAATGATAAAATACGAACGGAAAGATCGTAAGATAGTATAAATAAATAAATAAATAAATATATTGTTGATCAATAATTAATCTATAATAAGAATGTTATTTGATAATCACGTACTACACATTCCACATTTTACCTTTCCTAATTAATATACACCATTCACGCAAGCATATAAATATAAATAAGGGTTCTTTACAGGCTTTAAGGAAGGCCCCTCTTTTGTTAGTTAGGTCCTAACAAAAATACTTTCGTAAAACCAGTGTACCAACTAAATTTGCTCTGTGCAAATCTGTTATCACACTATTTTGATAAAAATATTCTGATGATGGGCGAACGTCCGAAACCGGTCGATGACCACACAAACAAGCAGACTATCACGGAAAATATCTCTGATGCTTTCAAGTTCTGCGGAACCAACCACAACAACATAAAATTTTATCTTATGGATTTTTTTAGTTTTCCATAACTTTCTCTTTCTGGATAAGCCGACTATATTATATGATAAAGATGTACCCGTTACGGGGTAAACCGTTTGAGGGTTTTTTTGGGGGGGAGAGCTGTGACTAACCTAATCTATATAATGAACCATTTCAGCAGTGATACTACCACTGCTTATACAGTATTTATGGCACCTAAACATTTAGAAAAAAATGTCTATTTCTAAGAAAAATTTTTCTATTCAAAACTGTAAATATGACAATATGAGAAAGTCATTCACAAGTGTTTTCTGCATCAGATTTTTTTTTGTATTTGTTTTTTTCTTTTTTTCATTTGTTTTTTGTTTCTATTTTTTTTATTTTAATAATAGTATATTTTGCGTTTGTGAGTTTCAGAAGCCGCTGGTACGAAGACCTGGTGAAACTTTAACACTGGACAAGATTAGACAGTGTGAAGTGCATATGCAACAGGCACAAAGGCAAAATTGTTGCCGTTCGTGGTTATCAAAATTCCCAACAAGATCCAAAAGGATAGACGTTATTTCACGGATTACATTTCCATTAGTATTTGCCCTATTCAATCTAACCTATTGGTCCACTTATCTATTTAGGGAAGATTCAGATGGTGAATAAATTAATTTCCATAATTCAACCAATAAAACCAAAAGTATAACTAAAATAAAATGAAAAGAAATAAATTTAAAAAAAAAAAAAACGAAAAAGAAGAAGGTGAAGAAGTCGAAAACAAAACCATTCTTTAAATTAAGAAAACGTAATTAAAAAAAAAAAAATGAGGAACTTAATGAAATAAGGCCTTATTTAAGATTCACACACAGGAGAAGAAATCTACATTCCTGCCATATTTTACAATAAAATAAGGTTAATATGTGGCTTTAATTTGAATGTTGAATTCCTCTTAGTAAAAAAAAACATATCTGTTTTGTAAGTTAATGTGTACAATAAATTCAAAAAAACAAACTAATTAAAGCAGTTTTTTCACAGAGAAAAAGAACCACGGAGATTATGAGATAAATTATTAAGGATTAAATCGTGAAATCCTATCTTTAAAGATGTAAAAAAAAAAAATAAATCCTTTTATTTATAAACAAAATAATATACTCATTTTGAGAATGAATAGAATGGCTGTCTATCAACATTATAAATGGCCAAAATACTATAAATTTACTTTGAATTAAAATAAGTTTTTCCGAGAAAAACAAAGAAGAAACCTGTAAATATTTTAAAAATTATAAATGGCAGAATGCTTAAAAAAATATATATATATCCATATTTTACATTTTATTTACATTTTTAAATTCAACGTAAAATTAATTGAAAACTGAAAAAAAAAATGTAGTTTCTGATCCTGCAAGTGAATAAAATAGAGCTTTTTGGCAAGCAATTTTTTTTTAAATTTACTGTTTATTTTAAAAATAAAATGAAAACTAACTTAAATCAGCACAACTTTTTTTCTTTTTTTTTCAGAAAATAAATGAACAGTCTTAATGGTAGTTCTTTCAAAACATAAATTTAGATTAGCAATATTAAAACAAAACAATAATTACAAAAATTATGGAAAAAGAAAAAGAAAAACTGATCAACTTATTTATGCTTTAAGTGCATAGCAGAATATATATATATGTATATGTAAGTATGTTGGTAAATATACTAAATTTTTAACTAAAAAAACAAAAAAAAAAAACAAAAAAATAAACTAAATAACGTCTATATTCTATAATTAAAACTAAATCAACCAAAAGCTATGTATATTTCAAGCATTGTTCTGTGTAAAAATAATTAAAATTATACGCAATCCCTTTCTTCTCTCTCATAAAAAATAAATAAATAAAAATAAGAAATAAATCTTTAGGAGTTTTGTATAATTTTTTGTTTTTTTTTTATACTTCTATCAATAAATAAAACAAGTCGTCTTCATTAAATAAAGAAAAACCCATTGAGAGAAAATTGAAAACAAAAAAAACAAATTCTTCTAGAAAATGTGTATAAGTGTAAACTTAAAAAAAAAAAAAATAATTTATATAATATATAATCCGGCCAAAAAATTTTTTCCCATTTTTCTTTCTTTCTTTTTTTTTTTTTTTTTTTTTTACAACTTTTCAAATTTTTATTAAATATTTGTACAAAGAAATTAATTATTAAATAATCTTCAAGCTTGCTTGAACAAATTTTTTATTTGAATTTGTTTCTGTTAACTTCCTCAATCTTAATTTTCTTTTTTATTTCTAAAAATATGATTTCTTTATTAAAGAAAGCAAAGCTCTCTCCCAAAACATGCTGTACATTAGATTTATAAAAATAAATTATATAAATATAAATAATATAAATACTTGTAGCTAGTGAATGGTTTACCAGGGTTAACTCAAGAAAAAAAAAAAAAATTAAATAAGATTCTATTAAAATAACTAGGCTATTGATAAAAGCCTTCTTTTATTTTCTTTGTTTATTATATTTATGATTTTATTCCATATATGGAGTTCCTGTTATGGTGATCCTTCATCCATGCATCTAATATAATATTTAAAAAAAAAATAAGAGTTTTTTATATACTTATAAAATAATAAGGAGAATAATGAAAAGGACGTATATATTTGATTTTTAGTTTTTATTTGCTTTTTTTTTTTTTTTTTTTTTTATATATAAATCTATAAAATGGAAAAGTTTAAATAAAAAGTGATGTGTATTTATTTAAAAAAAAAAAAAAAAATACAAGAAGAAAAATAACCAATAAATGCTCAACTAAATCTTATTGATAATGCTTTGTAATGGGAAAAATACTACAATAATTTTATTACAATTTAAATAAAATAATTAAAAAAAAAAAAAAGAAAAAGTATATTAGTGTAGAATATTTATAATATATATTTTAGTGCGAATTTATTTTTATTTCATGTTTTTCCTTTTCAAATTATTGACGAATTGTCATTCGTTATGCATGATAAAGATTTATTTAAAAAAAAAAAAAACAAACATAACAAAGATTGTTCTCTGACATGTTGTCAAATTGCTAGCTGGAGAGAGTACGGTTTGGCAAATTTCGTGTATCTCATTCAGTGTCTGTAGTTTAAAAAAAAACCATTTGATTTAGTTTTTCTGAAGTAGTTGTTTTTTTTTTAAATTTTTTTATTGAAGTTTTGAAGTAAGAAACTCTGTACAAAAAATACAATATTCCGATCGTGTACTGATGGAAATGTCTGGCATTCACTGTTAACAATTGCATACAATTGCCAAGACTATGTTTAATCCATTTTCTTTCAAGCCTTTGTATAGTATTGTGGTAGCGACTAAAGTGTATTAACAGAAAATCAGAGATCACTTATATCTAAGGAAATCAGAAAAACTTTTTGGCAAGCAATTTTTTTAAATTTACTGTTTATTTTAAAAATAAAATGAAAACTAACTTAAATCAGCACAACTTTTTTTCAGAAAATAAATGAACAGTCTTAATGGTAGTTCTTTCAAAACATATATTAGATTAGCAATATTAAAACAAAACAATAATTACAAAAATTATGAAAAAAGAAAAAGAAAAACTGAACAACTCATATATGCTTTAAGTGCATTAAACTCATACCCTTTCATATCACAATGTCATTGTCATTACAATATCCATCTAATCTCTTAAAGTCAAATTTTTATGCTATCCTACGATGTTGAAGAAAATTTTAAATCAAAATAAAGAGCTCAAAATCTACACTCATGATGAATTGCCTTGCATAAATTTAATGGCCAACAAACCAGTACATATATTGAATACGGCGACAGAATTGGGACGCAATAGATCACCGACGTCCTGAAACTATCAAACCAGACTTATAGGTAGTAAATAAATAAAAAAAAAAATAAGAAGATAATTAAGAATTACTATTCAGGAAACAAAACGCCAAGCTCTGTAATATGTATATATTTTTTTTTTCAACAAAATCATAATTCGGTTATACGGTTGCGGAGTTTGGGAATCTGCCAATATTTCTGCCTGTTCAGAACAGAGACATTCAATTTAGGTCTAATTAAGGTGTATACAGGGCCAGGCTAAAGGCATATGCAAGACATGCAACCGCGTAGGGTCCCACTTAAGGGGAACCTCAAGCTCCGATCAATAAACAAGGAAATTAAAAAAGAAAGTGACAGTTATGACTGTCAATTATAATTATGATTATAATGAACAGAATCTTGTGTACGTTCTAGAAGCCCAAACCACATAGTTTATTTTAGGATATTTTTCTGATATATTTCATATTATAACAACTGTATATTATTAAATATAAAAATGGATCCACTATATTCATTTAGGGAAAAGATATTGAAAATTCATAACGATAATTTTGATTAGCTTTAATGGAACAAAACCAAATAAATTACAAGTTTCAAATATATTCACTGGCTTCTTTTTTCGTTTAAAAGAAGCAGATTGATAATTTTTTTTTTTTTTTAAACCAAAAAGTATGTAATAATTTCTTTTTTGGTAATTCCATTTTTATCACGTTAAATTCAAATATATCTTAGTGCAGTTTCTTTTTTGAGTTACAGCATAAAACTTTTCAGAAGGTTTTATTTTATATGTGCTCATTGTAGCTGTAATCATTTTCACACAATCATTTGTGTAGAATTTGTCTAATGTATTTTAAATTAGTTTGGGTATAGTAAATTAATTTGGGGCATAGTATATATTCAAAATGAATTTTATTGTTTAAAGTGTAACCAACTAATATCATATAACCAACTTCAATTAAAAGTTAAGTGGGCACTTTCTTTTTCCATATACATTATGATTCCTAGCAAAACATATTGTTGAAAATGGAGATAGAAATTTGTGTAATTTATTTTGTTGTGAATGTAAAATAATCTATGGTTCATAATTTTTTTTTCTCCTTTATATATATAGGATATCCTGCCACTTCTATATTTTGTTTTTATGACATCTGTCTTAAGCAAACCTAAATTAGAATTCCTCTGCTCTGAACAGGCAGAAATATTGGCAGATTCCCAAACTTCGCAACCGTACAAACGTATAGACCGAATTATGATTTTGTTGAAAAAAAAAAATATATATTATAGAGCTTGGCGTTTTGTTTCCTGAATAGTAATTCTTAATTATCTTCTTCTTTTTTTTTATTTATTTACTGCCAATAAGTCTGGTTTGATAGTTTCAGGACGTCGGTGATCTATTGTGTCCCAGTTCTGTCGCCGTATTTCAATATATGTACTGGTTTGTTGACCATTAAATTCATGCAGGGGAATTCATTATGAGTGCAGATTTTGGGCTCTTGATTTTAACATTTTCTTCAACATCGTTGAATAACATAAAAATGTATCTTTAAGAGATTAGGTAGATATTGTAAAGGCAAATGACATTGTGATATGAAAGGGTATGAGTTTAATTACTAGTTTTTCTGATTTCCTTAGATATAAGTGACCTCTGTTAATAAAGTTTTTAAGACTCTCTGTACTTTTGTTCAGAGGATTTTCGGGCTGCATTACGCAAGAACTATGATGCTCAAAAGGCAATGCGCAGTGTCCAGTTATTTCTACTACTTGAGCAGTTTAATTTTTTTCAGCCGTTCGTAGGGAGCAAGCATGTGTTTTAAGAATGTACAGAAGTCTAGATTAGTGGTTTTCACACTTGGGAGCACGTCGATCGCCTTCAAAGACAGTGGAATGATGAGTCAGATTTTGGGATGAATATTATATAGTATAATATGAGTAGTAAAAGATCTGCTAAACCTGATAAGGCAGCATTTCTTATTGTTATTAAATAATACTAAAGCAAAACAATATCATGCTTTCAATTAATTCTTAAAAATGATGAAAAAAAAAAAATCAAGTTTTTTTTCAAATTCTTTATTAACTCGGTATAGGTGTTTGGAACCATTTGGTAAGCAAGAAATATCTTTAAATTTAGAGCTCACTGGTAGTTAGCGATAATATATAAATTTTAAAATATCGGATTATTCTTCTAATAATTTTAACACCAGAAGGAGCAAAAGATTCCTGCTTACAGGTGTCGTCATCAAAGTGTTTAGGTGCTTTTTCTGATAGTTTTGTATGACTGGTGATATGCCAAAACACAACAACAAAAAAACCTGACATACTTCCGGGATAATGGATCCTTTGCTACCAATTTATTTAACCGATTTCTAGTACCTTGCGGATGCTGTGCGAGTTTGGGAATCTTTTTACAAGAAAGGGAAGATTTCATTGTAGCGAAAGCTGTTATGCAAAGCTTTCGGACTGCAGTGAATGCCTCAAAATGTCAACCTTGCTTGGCCCATTTAAAGATCAGCCTGCATTTGCCTGACCAGCATGAAAACTCCAACTACTCTTGTAAAACTTTCATACCCATCTTGAGGATTAGTCTTAACCACAGATTTTTTTTATATATATAAGATTTTAATGTTATATAATTACAATAAATTTATTACTTTTAATTTTAGTGTGTTCTAACTAATATTGATCCAGCCAGTGCCAAAAGCTTATATTTGACAGCCTATAAGCTGGAATCAATATTGGGAAATGATAAAAAGTGCATCGAAGAAATTGTCTGACATAAGTCACAATTTTACAAAATATTTCGAGAAAATTCCAAAAAAATCTCAAATACCTATTCTGTAAACAATTATTGCTGTTAAATTTTGAATTTATTTGAATCATTTAACCCGGGAAAATTTATCTTTGGGCATGGCTATACTTTTTATATCATATTAATATACATTAGAAGCATTGATAGAATTGAATTCCAAATTTGAAGAAAATCGTTTATAGCAGACAATTTCTTCGTTACACTTTATATCACTTGGCAATATTGATTCAAACATATAGGCTGTCAAATATAAGAATTCGGAATTGGCTGTTCAATTTTAGTTGAACAAAAATCTGATATATATTTATTTGTGGATGATACTATCACCACAAATAAAGCTATTGGCTTACACTAATTTATTTATATTTTTTATTTTGTCGATTCTATATAGTCGTATATTTTATTTATATCATTTTTTTAAATCATGTGAGATTGGTGAAAACTGATTTTCTTATCCCACAGCTTTAAAAAAAAAAAAAAAAAAATTATACTTTTCATGTTTAAGCCACTGGTGAATTTGCAAAGTACAAAATAATATCCTGGCAATTCTCTCCAGCGATCATGCAATCGTGAATAGTCTTTTATTCATCATATTTTAGATTTTTCAATTATTATCAGTTATTGATTTTTAATTAGTTTTATATTTATTTTTTGTTTTAATAATTAAGACAATTTTAGAAGTCATTTGTCTATAGTGCTCTAATTAACCAATGTTAGAATATATTATCTACCCTGAATTGAATGTTTTGAAGGTGAGGACTAGATTTTCATAGGTGGCCCAAATAGAATTCTGGGGGAATATTTATGTTATAGAAGAAAAAAATAAATCCCCATTTAGATTTTATAATCTGGTTTTCTAATTTTAGATATTTTGTTAAACATATGTTTTTCTTGTTAGAAATTAATTATTTTAAATAAAAACATTTTTAGCATGGAAATGGGGACCACCACCAAAACTCCAAAAAAAAGAAAAAAAAAAAAGTGAGTGAATACTGTAAAATCATTTGTATTTAAAAAAAAAAAAACAACATATATATAAATTTATATAAAAATAAATAATTCTGTAAATAAACCAACAAATAAATACAAAAATATATAATAAATTGTTATAATTGAACAAGGTGCCCATTGTGAATATGATGTGTGCATGGTATAAACTATCATCTTCTGTTTTTGTTTTTTTTTAATTTCAATTATTTTTTAATTTATAAAAAATAAATATATAATTACTATCTGATATATGTAATTATTATCTGATGTAAATATGATTACAAAATTTTGAATTTAAAATAAAATAAATGAAAGGAAATATTATAATAGTCATAGTTTAGGCTTCTCATCTGTACAAACAAACAATAATTATAATTTAGTCCAATTAATTCTGGTGCTTTGATCAAATCCCATAATAATAAAACTTATAATAAAAATAATAATTTTAAAAAGGCAAAAAAAAAAATAATCGCACTTTCTGTAAGTTGGAAAAAAATGTTTTCCTTTTATTTGTTTCCGTGCTTAAATATGTTTACATAATTTGGCAATTATGTTTCATCAAGAATGAAATTTACAAATATTTCATTGTTCCAATATGTTTCTGTAGTAAAAATTTTAGAACCTTCCTGCCTGATTCATTGCCAGTTCAAGACAAAGCGGATCCTGAAGCATTTACAATGAAGAGACTAACAATTTAAAAAATAAAAACAAAAGACAGAATTAATTTAATTGCTTAATAAATTCTTTTTATCATCTTCATATAATATGCTTAACATATTTGATAATATTTCATTATTGTTATTATTATTAAGTGTACATATCAAATTAAAATGTCATAAGGGATGAAGCTATAATTGAAAGTTGAAACTAACATTGGATTTAACGTGGATGACAAATTTATTTGACTTTGGTAGCATGATGGAATGCTCTTAATTATAGTTTTTAAAATATCGATTTAGTTATTTATTGAAACAATTTTCGACTCTAGGAAATGCAGATGGTAGAATATTATAGTGTAATCCGAAATTATACTCTGAACTACACATAATTTCCCCTGTTTTACTCAATTAATATACATCGCGATTATAATACAATTAATTGAAAGTCCATTGTGGCAATCCAAAAGCAGAGTAATCCCTACATAGATTTGGAATCGCCTTGGACATGTTCTTGGAGTTGTAAATGCTATACATGGTAACTAGACTCTTTTAGGTGCTGAGAAAATGCTGCATACAATTGTCTAGCGAATTTGTTACATTTATCAGCAGCTGTTTCTTACATGTTAGCGACGCACACAAGAGTTCCAGAGTCACAGACAATTTTGGAATTCGTCAGTCAAGCATATTAAATATTTGTTTAAAATATTGTTGTGTGTTTTCTGGTTGTTTGATTTCAGCAATCGATTATTAGACATGTCTCATAGAATGATTGCTTCATTATCAATCAATTATGAGGCATGATTGATGACGACTAGGGGCGAAATCAATTCAGCTGCCAGTTATTTAGAGTTTGTTTATAGAAGAACATCTAGGTCGGTATTGTTAGTATCAGTGCCGTCCATGTTGCTAGGCTGAGCTACTCGCAAGACATCAAGGTTTTTGAAGAAATGGATAGAACATTCCCTCTCCTTATGGAGGTGCCACTTTGGATTGCTAATCGAGCAAGTAGCATCTAATTTCTTTAAAAAAAAAAAACAAAGAAATAGCAGCCTTGAATCATAATTGCCCAATTTTGTAAATTTTTTTATGTAACATTAAATTAAATATTATGTGTAAAAATTGCATACAAAAGAAACTGGAAAAAAAAAAAATAGTGAATTAGAGTCTGTAGAAATATTGGGATATCTCTTTTTTATTATTTTTTTCAATTTCGCTTTCAGTTTCAGTTTCAGTTTACTTACAATATTTCTTCTAAAATCTATTATTATTTAATTAGTAGTTAAATTTTTTAAATTAAAATATAAATGAATAATAAATTTGGCTGTGCGGATTTAGGAATTATACCAAATGCTAGACTGGGGAATTTTAAAGATAAAAAAAAATAGTATAGAATGAAATGATTTTTTTGTCTGTATTAGGGTAGAAGGTAATAATTATATTAATGATGAACAATTTAACAATAGACCTTCATTCTTAAATAGAGAGCACGTTTAAACTGTAAATAAACACGTCTGGATTTTTCTAATTTTTAAATACCAAAAGTTTAGCCTAAACAGCTGTATAATTTCATTAAGAACTTTGATTGCAGTATACTATACTAAGCACCAAGATTACTTTCAACAAAGAGTACACTAAAGCATAATATAAATGGAAATTAAAAGACAAAATGTTTTTTAATCATCATCATGATGATTTTTTTAATACCCTTGAGTTAATAGTGAACATTACAAAGGTAGAGTGATCTGTTATGTGTTAATTCGATGGAAGAATCACCAGATCAGTCAGTATACACATTCATACCCCTCTTAGTTAGATTTTCTTACTGACTGATTTCTTACTGATTGGTGAGTCAAATTTCAACAATGTGTGTATTAATTCTTTATTAATATTTTTAGTATTAAAAAAAAAATGGATCAATGGATCATTGGCCATAGACTCACTAGAGATCTTCCTTAATATCTTAGAATATTTTTCTTTTTAACTAGCCACATATCTTTATCTGAATCCTGAATCAAATAAAATTCTTCTAATCTTGATCTGAGATCAAGATTCACCCAGTTTCATTTACCTACCTAAATCATGGTACCTAATATATTCTAATGGTTCTGTGTTTCATTCCGCAGAAGGCCATTTGTAAGAGCTCTAACCATCTTTCATAGCGTCTGATATCCGCTGTCTTGAAATGGATCGCCATTTCGTTTTCCGCTGCTACTTTCTATGTCCAAGCAAACTGCAAGCATTTTCTAAAGTATCTAGACCGGTGAACTAATTGTAATCTCCAATAAAGTATTTAGTCAAGCCTATACCACTACTAAGGGCTTTTGAGAGGGAATTCCGGTTCCAACTTTGGCAAATACGCTCAAGTTACAAACTATGTCATGTATTCATACAAGATGCAATAAAATGATCATAACGGTTCCTAAAGCTGGCATGTTGAAGTAAGAGTTTTTTGTTGTTTTTTTTAAGATACATTTTGTCCTTCATATAAAATACCTCTATGTTCAAACAGATGAGCTATTAGGCATAAATTTACTAATCTTTCCAACGAGCTACAACATGACAACTACCTTTGTTTTGTTTTGTAAATAAATGAGTAATTTTCTATTTTATTTATTATTATTTTACAAACATACATATTTTAACAAAACAAAAAAAAATATATATATTTAATGTTAATGTGCCTATGAGACTTTAAAACAAACAAAAAATAGGAAAGAAGTCTTTTTTTAAAAAAAAAAAAATAAATAAAAACTCCGATTGTGTCAGAAAATTAACCCCAATTAAAATAATTAAAACTAATGTATCATACATTACTATTATTCTATGCATTTGCTTAGCACTTCTGAGTGAAAATTATAATAAAACTAAGCTCACAAAAAATGTTTAATTAAATTTTTTTTTATTAAAAAATAAATTAAATACATAATAATTTAAAAAAAAAAAATGGTTGTACAAAAAAGAATGAATAACTAATTAAATAGAATTATTAGCATGATTGTTATATAATAGAATGTAATGTTAATTAAAAAGAAAAATAATAATTCATTATTATGTTTCCTTGCTTCTTAACTGTGGATTAGAAAATGGAAAATAATTGTTAAATGTTTATATTTTTCAATAAATAAATAAAGTGGGGAAAAAAATATTTTTCCCTTAAAAAAAAAAAAATTATTTAAAAATAAAAGTATGAAAATGGATAAAAGTTATTTGCTTATTTTCATGATTTAATTATGTTAAAATTTTTAATGGAACTCATGAAAGTATTATGCATAAACATTTAATATCTTGTAGGATTATATTTGTTATTACTGTAAATAGATAATTAGACAACAAAATATAATATAATAAAAATAATAACAATTCAATTGTTATGTTGTATATTTATATAGTTAATGGGACTATGCTCAAAATGAGGATACTTTTCCTGTTATTATAAATATTATTAATAATAAAACATTTTATGTTAATATATTTAGTTCTCCATTTTCTCTTTTATTTCAATGATAATTATAATAATAATAATAATAATTATACACTAAGTATGAAGGAAAAGTTGCTGGATGGAGTACGTTTATATAAAAATAAATAAATACAAAAAAAAACAAAACACAAAAGAAGAAAATATTGTACCAAAATTAAATAAATAAAACTTTATTTGAAATTTTAGTTTGTTTATTACTTTTTTTTTTTTTTTTTTTGTAACACTAATCAAAGATGCACGACCTTTGGGCCAGTGAGGCTGCTCAACTGAGTTGAATTGCTGGGACACACAGCGTAGTCATAAGTCATGAGAACATTAAAAACAAACATTTAATAATCGAGCAAAATATACACATGGATATAATATGTATAGTCCGTAATGTACATATATAGCGTATAGATAAAACACTAAGTTGTCATGCATGCAAAATGTGCACTTTGTGCCCTAATTTTTAAGGGGGGAAGCAAATTCTTATTACAGATACACGCCACTCTACCTAGGAAAAGGGTAAATATAAGTTAGAGGCGTTCCATCAACCATAGACTCACTCACTCCTGGGCGCCACAACCCATTACTGGGTCCTGGCCTGCTTAAGAAATCTCTCAAGAATGATTCTCTATCTTTACCCGCGATCCACCAATTCCGGAATCAGCTGCCTTGCATCATTCGCGACCTGATCCAGCCATCTTATTTTCGCCCTTCTAACCTTTCTTTTCCCTCCCGGTTCACCGAACAGCATTCTTCTGGGGATGGCAGTTTCTTCCATCCTAACAATGTGGCCTGCCCATCGTAGTCTTGCCAATTGGAGATATTTAACAACATCCACTTCCGAATACAACCTTGCCAATTCTTCGTTGTGACGTATCTTCCATTGTTCATTTTCCTTGACTGGACCCAGTACCCGCTCTAGCGGTTACGTCGCCCCGGACAAAAAGGCAAATTGCCGCACCTTAAGAATATATACACTACCGATCAGAAGTTTTGGATCAGTTTCAAAATTGAGCCTTAAACTACTTCACTATAGTCGACGTGTCCAATTGATATTCTTAAAGTTGCTCTTAAATTTGCCACGACAATTCCCCAATAGTTTTGTTTGCTGGGAGTTGAATGACGGCAAGTGAAAACCAAGATTTTTAATAAATCTATAAGATTCTGGCTGGAGATTTTATTGATGTAAACAGCTCATCTCTGAAGATCTACTATAGAAGACTTGTGAAGCTTTCGGATGGTTCTGACATTCCTTTTAACTGGTGGCTCTTTTGAGAGAAATACTTTATAGTATAGGAGCGCAGGACATCTGATAGGCGCAGCATACGGTCGTGGTCTCTAATAACTTAAAAAATCTTTCTCTAAACTGACATTAATGAAGTATTTAACTCTTCATATAACATCCACTATAGAATAAATATGATATGTCCCTTGGGGCTAATGGTAGTTCATATGTAAATATCAGGTGCAATATCATTAAAACCAGATTGATAGCTCAAATTAGAGTAGCTAGTGATCGATCGTCACCCCAGGATTATTTATAATGTAATAGCCCATTTATTTGATCCTAAAAGAGTTGTTTTACTTGTGCGGTTGGCAAAAATTATAGATAATATTATGCACTTTATTTTGGAATGCCCTTATTATAAATGTTTGAGAAGGAGGTTGTTAAATAGGTATTTACCTTCACATAGTTCATATGTTTTTGCTAACTTACTAGATATAGAAAATAAAGAAAAGTTAAACCACTTATTTTACTTTATCTCTGAGGCTTTGGAGGAAAGATATACATAGGTTTGTAAAGTATTATTTAATACCTACGAGGAGATCCCTCAAACTCCTTCCCTAAAATAATTTTTATAAATGAATAAAGTCTATTGAACATTGTTACTATCTACTTTATTAATCATGTATTCAATATTATTTTAAGCGCTGGACTAGCAACGCGGAGATCACGGGTTCGAATCCAGCCGTGCTGCCCTTAGATTTTCTTTTCCTAGGAGCCCCTACAGCTCACTGTCCGGTGATGGACAGTGTTGTCTGTAACGGGAGAACACTGCCCGGAGGCCGGCAGTGCACTGAGAAGGCTCCGGGCGCAAATAACCACAGATGTTGAGACGCCTTAAATTAAAAAAAAAAAAAAAAAAAAATATTATTTATTACTTCGAAGATTAAGCTGTAATGTTTTTAATGTTTCTTCTTGTAACGTTGTATTTTTTGTTCAGCTTCAGCAGGACAATCTCTTGCTATAGAAATGTATGGTTTCTTCAGGCAATAAATAAATAAATATTTAATGAAATTTCTCAAGAAATGTTTTAAGCATTGGATTAAAATTTTGAAAACTGGAGTGAGAGAAACTTGTATGAGTGTTCCACACCAGATTTTTTTTGTTTTCTAATTAATAAAGTAACTAACTGAAATTAGTATATTTGTAGTTATAAACATGGCCACCAGATAGCAACACCTACTGAGAAATCAATTTTATTTATGGTTATACAGTTTGTCACTAGGTATACTTCCTAATCCATTCAACCAGTCCCTTTCGCATTTTAAACTATTAAAAATTTTGTACATCAAGGATGGCGCTGTGATCGCGTGGCAAATTTTGGAACTACCACTCTGTATATCTAGAAGCTTATGCTTTCTAGCGGCAATTATTTGAACTACTACAAATTCTAGATTAAGTAAGTGCTGTTACCTGGCGGTGAATTTAGAAACGTTAATTTTATTCGTTTTTAACTATTTTTCTTTTTTTATTTCAACTAAAATGTAAATTTGATTTTTTTTTTTGTTTTATAAGAATACAGTCCTAATTTTTTAGTATAAACTTCATCTACAACAATTACATTCTTAAAGCAGTTAGAAAAAAACAAAAATTTTATATTTGTTCCTTAGCTCTATCTTTTTTTATGGCTTTTATTAATTATTCAATTATTTGTTAAAGGGGGCTAATTGTGACTCTAAAATTAATTAAGTTATTTTCTCTCTTATTAAGTTACAAGTTTTTATTATATTTAATACCGATTTCAAATATTCTTCCAAATAATTGTGAAGGGTGTTCTATCCCGAGACTTAAATTGTCCTGCAAGCAAACAAACGGCGAGCTAGTGGTGGTATGTTGATATTTGTAAACAAAATGTATACTTATAAAATATTAGATATAAATTGTAGCTGGTTAGTTTTGCTGATTAGTTCTTCCTCAATTCAATTTATTGTCACAAATGTTTATTTTAAACCAGACACTAATTTAAATGTAATATTAAATAATTTTGAGATGGTGCTATCAAATATCTCTTCAGTTTATTCGAATCTACCAATATTCCTCGGGGGAGACTTTAATAACAGAGGCTATGAACTCGTTCAATTTATGGAAAACAACGGTTTTGTTGTATTGAATGGGCGAACTATTGGTGACTCAAAAGGTAATTTTACGTTCATTAATAAAATCGGACAAAGTGTTATTGACTTTGTATGGGCCAACTTAAATGGCCTATTTATAGTTAAATTATTTATTTATTTATTTTAATTATTTATTTATTTATTTTATTTATTATTTTAATTATTTATTTATTGATAATTTCCGATCAATTTCTTATATCTGACCACCTACCTCTGTTTTTATTGTTTGATGAGAACAATACTAGATACGGTATAGACAATGATAAAAATAATAAGATAGAGCCTCCCTTAAGGGAAGTGATTAGATGGGATGATATGAAACTTAAAGAATACGTAAATTATTGGCAAGAGATAGAATTGCCTCAAATAGGGTCAGTTGAAGATTTAAATAATAATTTGTTTAATATCCTAACCTCCTTGGCCTCACGACTAAATCTAATAACTTACAAAAAAGCAATAGAATTCAGAAGGTTAAAAACCAACCTTGGTTCACGTCCGATTGTATCAATGCAAAGCAATCAATGAATAACTCTTACTGGGACTTCTTGAATAGTGAGTTCGACACAGAAAAATTTACCGTTTTTACTGAATGTAAAAAAAAGTGCAAAAGAACGGTGAAAAACGCCAAAAAATATTATTATGAAAAGCTAAGTCGTACGTTTAATGAAATTCAAAATTCGGAAAAATTTTGGAAAAATATACGTTGTTTAAGAAACTGGGAAGCTATTAAAAGAAATGAAATTAATTCTGCAACTTGGAATCAATATTTTTCTAGAATGTACACAGCCAAGCCGTTCACTCCATACTTAGTATCTGATGTACGCCACCCATTTTTCGATGAGCATTTCTCACTAAGTGAAATCAAACTGGTCATTTCCAAAAGTAAAACTAAAAAAGCTCCTGGTCCCGATGGTATCGGTATCGAATTCTTTAAATACATTCCGGAAAATAAAATTTTATTTATTCAAAAATTATTTAATACGATTCTGGACGAAGAAAGAGTTCCCCCAGTTTGGAGTAAATCGGAAAGGTTTCTGACATTTAAAAAAGGTGATCCCAAAAATCCGGATAACTATAGAGGAATTTCCCTAATGAATACCATTACTAAGCTGTTCACGCAGATATTAAGTAAGCGGTTATCTGACTGGTTCGAATACGGAAACCCACTGGTTGAATGTCAAAATGGTTTCAGAAGAAACAGAGGATGTATAGATAGTATCTTTACTCTCTCTAGTTTAGTTAATATTCAGTTCAGCAAACCAAAAAGAAAAATCTACGCCAGATTTGTAGATTTTAGTAAGGCGTTTGATTCTATAAACCACCAGCTTCTATGGGAAAAACTTTTCCAGTTTAGAATTAGTATTAAAATGGATTTACATATTACAAAGTCTTTATGCTAGTGCAGTTTTTAAAGTTCGCCTGCAAAATGAATACTCTAACTCGTTTCCCGTCTCGCAAGGAGTTCTTCAAGGACTATTTCTCCGTTGCTTTTTGCGATTTTCGTAAATGATTTGGAAAAATATCTGATTAATAATAACTGCCAGGAAGTTGCGATTGATCATAAAATAGGGATTTTGATGCTTATGTATGCAGACGACCTGGTGCTATTATCAAATACGCTCAGCGAAGCTCAAAGAAAACTGTTTGTGCTTGAAAAATACTGCGAGGTTAACCAGCTTGAGGTGAATATTGTAAAAACAAAAACGTTAATATTTAAAAAAAGTCACGGTAGAGGTAGGGTGGAATCTTTGTTTTATAAAAATAAAAAAATTGAAGTTACCAGTTCTTATCGATATTTGGGTGTTATTTTATCTAACTCGGGTTTGTTTCATCTTGCAAGTCAGGATATGATTTCTAAGTCGATGCTGGCTTTAAACTCGGTTAAACAGATAGTATATAAATTTAGATCACCTTCTTGGGACCTCAGAACCACATTATTTGACAGCTTAGTAAGGTCTATTCTTTTGTATTGTAGCGAAATTTGGGCCTTAAGATATTTCAATAATATAGAGGTAGTCCAGGCGAAATATTTTAAAACCCTCCTACTCTAGCCTAAACAAACCCCTGGTTATATGCTAAGACTCGAGACGGGAAGAAGTAAGTTGGAATTACAGGTTTTTAAATTGGTCATAAACTGGTGGGTCAAAGTTCTACTTATGTGTGATAACAGACTTCCCAAAATTTGTTTTAAAAAGTTGGTAACAATGGATAATAACGTGCCAAATATAAAGTTTGAATGGGCCTCTCAAGTAAGGGAACTGTTTGTAAAGATGGGCTGTGAAGGGCTTTGGAAAGAGCAGGATCCAATTTTAGTTTTGAAACAAAAAAGAAAAGTAATAAATAAATATAAAGATTTGCTGTACCAGGCGGACGTGGATAGGGTTATGGTTTCAACATATAACACTCTTTATAAAAATATATATTTGAAAAATCACGCGCAAAAGTATCTTATGTTTAATAAGTATTTCGATAGAATAAGAATTGTTAGCCAGCTAAGAGTTTCGCCCTCTAAACAAATAAGAATCTGCTATAAGAAAACTACACACATTTGGAGTACTGATGATGGTTGCCCATTGTGCGGTAGTGTGGTTAATTTTATTTAAATTTTAGAAAAAAATATTTAATAAGTTATCCGCCTGATATGGCAGTTATTCTAAATCCAATAATAATATTAATCGTTTATTTATGCAAATTTACATACATAGTATACAAACTTAATAAACGACACACCTTGGTCTAAGACCGTCAGGCGAGTCCCACAAATGAAAAGAATAATTCCATTAGTACATATTAATTCAATTTAGTTATTAATTCAATTTACAAAAATAAAAGAAATTATTACTTATAATTACTATTACTTATTACTTATAAGAAATTATTATAACAGTGAGCATCTATAATGATAAGCATCCCTAACATAGCCAACAAGTGCAGCCCAATCTCTTCCATTAAATAGCTCAATGCAATGCGGGGTGCAAATCTGTGAAGACCCAAAATATTTAAGGCGCATATCATTGTACTTAGGGCACTCAGTCATAAAATGGTGCAGATCTTCATTACAATTTAGAACACACATAGGGCAGCTCGGTGAACTCTCCGAGTTCCAAGGTTTATACGTTATACGCATTTCAGATCTGATTTTGATAATTAATTTAGAGTTTTCAAAAGTTTCGGAAAAAAGATAATTATTATTTAAATTAAAGGACAAAAAACGATATAAGGGATGAAAATTACTATTATTAGCTTGTAATGCAAAATTAGTATTCTCGTTAGTGAGCATAGATTTTAAAAGTAGCTCAGAGAGGTCACCAAACTGTTCCAGTATGTTCCTATTAATATCGATAACAATATTGTGTCTCTTTAGAAGATCCAACCATTCATTGTACCATCCCAACTTCCTGTCTATCGTAGACAAAGCCAGTATTTTTACAAGTCTACAATCAGACATTTCAAATAGAATTTTCTTAATATATTTAACATGTAGACGATATTTAAACCAGTCTCTAAATGTAGAAAGTTGTTTGTGATATGCTCCGCGGGAGAGTATTACGCCCGAGAGAGCTCCCACCAATTGAGAGGTGCTGGTTAAATAACCCTCTAACAGGAAATTGTTATATTTGAATTGAAATTGAAAATCATTCAGAAACACAATAGTTTATTTGTTAATTATAAAAGTATGGCACTTACATACTTCAATCCAATATGAAATAAATATTCACAACTAAACGGAAAGTGATGGACGATGGTGCAGTTGATGGATGAAGCGGCTGTTGGCTCTGAGTTTGAATGGCTGGTAGCTATGAATCTTGTATGTAGATGTATGAGGAAAAATTCTCTTGAGAGACACTTGAGTGCTGAGCCGTGATGGGGCCCCACAAGAATCGTTCACAGGATGCAACGATCCGTTTTTCTCTTAACGAGATGAAAAACTAGTGATGAAAAATATTCACCAATGGCGCTGTGACGCTGTTACATGTAACAAAATGTGTGTCTCTCGGACAGATCCAGCTCGACTACTGATTGGTTTGGAAGAGAGTTGCAGCCAGCGCGTGGACTTTGATTCCATACAATTACGAAACAAAAATATTATATAAATAGAATAAGTTCTACTTCTGCTGAACTCTGACTTTTTTTATAAACTTTAACATACCGCCCACCATTTTTTAGTAGAAAAAATCCGGCTAAACTATAAAAATGAATCCAATGTAAGTTGTGCAGAATAACCATACAGATTCAGGTTGCATTAAGTTGGAAGCAGAGGTACCAGTTGTGTGACAGGCCTAACATATTCTCCATTTGGAGTCCTAAGTTTAACAACCCGGGTCACTCCGTCAATTCCCGGATAAGTTTCGATAATTCGGCCAGTAGGCCATTGAAGTGGAGAAGCCTTAGGTTCCTTCAATAATACTAAAGTATCAATCTGTATATTCTCTAGTTGTTCCTTCCACTTAACCCGTTGTTGAAGGGAATTTAGATAGTCTCTCCGCCAACGTGACCATATGTGTTGAATGCATTGTTGCAAGAATTGCCACCGGGATAAACGATGAATAGGAGTTTCTCGGAAATTATGTTCTGGCAAGGACACCATTGGAGCCCCAATCAAAAAATGTCCTGGAGTCAAAACATCATATTCATGAGGTGCATTGGAAAGCGGATAAAGAGGGCGTGAATTTAAAATGGCTTCTATACGAGTAGATAGTGTCACCAGTTCTTCAAAAGTAAAAGATCGCCCATTTAGCACCCGATACAAGTGATGCTTAAAGGATTTAACACCTGCTTCCCAGATTCCTCCAAAGTGAGGAGCTGCTGGTGGGATAAATTCCCAATGTACCTGCTGGTTATTAAGATGGTTCTTGATAGAGGTCTGAGCTTCCTCGGTTCTAAGCCATGTGTACAAATTCCTTAGATACCTCTCAGCACCGATAAAATTTGTGCCATGATCAGAGAGGATCTTCGACGGCAGTCCTCGCCTAGCAATGAATCTGTCTAAACTTGCCAAAAACGCATCCGTTGACAGTTGAGAAACGATTTCAAGATGAACAGCCTTTGTGCTCAAACAGACAAATAAGGCAAAATAGGATTTTAACAACGTCGAGTTGCGACGTTTGGTCTCTTTGGTCATGAATGGACCGGCGAAGTCTATGCCTGTGTTTATGAAACATCTGCCCTGCTCGAATCTTGTTCGTGGAAGGTCACTCATGTATGGAGTGATAGCCTTCTTGCAGAATTTGGAGCAAGTTGCACACTGACGTATACGAGATTTTATTAACCGACGACCGGATATAATCCAATAACTTCGTTGAATTAATGAATACAAGAGTTGAGGACCCGCGTGTAGATAACATTTATGATAGTAATCGACTAAGAGTTCCGAGAAATGAGATTTATAAGGAAGTAATATTGGAAATTTAGCCTCGTATGTTAAGGGACTATTAGTTAACCTTCCGCCCACCCTGACAATTCCCCATGAATCTATAAATGGGGACAAAGAGTGTAGAGACGAATTCTTGGAGTTATTTAGAGGCACTTCCAAATGAAAATGATGCCACTGAGTAGCCTGTATCAAGGTCAATTTCGCTTTATGCAGTTCATTTAATCCCAACGTTCCTATCTGTCTAGTGGTTGATTCTCTTTTCAGTTTGTTCACGAATCTCAAAACGTAAGCGAATGTTCTAAGTAATCTTGTATAGGACGAAAATCTTCCTATTATTTCAATAAAGCTCGAGGAAGACGATTTGTTAATTAAAGTTACGGCCTTCGATTTCATTTCGGGAACAGGAAAAGTGTATTGATTCGAGATAGGCCATGTTGAGGAAGAATCGTTTAACCACTGGGGCCCATGCCACCACAGCTTTTGATTAATGAGCGCCGCAGGGGAAAGCCCACGTGACGCAACATCTGCGGCATTATCATTAGATCCTACATGGTACCAATTATTCACATCAGAGTGTTCCAATATAATCGTTACTCGATTCGCCACAAAGGTTTTCAATGTATGAGGCGGTAAGCGAATCCAGCTTAGCACGATACTAGAATCCGAGAATAGAAACGTGGAATCAATAGACAATGGTTTCAGAAAACTTTGAATGCTTAGTAACATTTGTGTTAACAAAACTGCAGCGCACAGTTCAAGTCTGGGTACAGATAGAGGTTTTAATGGGGCCAACCGCGTTTTTGCGAGTAAAAGTGTTGTTTCAACAGACCCTGAGCAATATTGGTTACGCAGATAAATGCAGGCTGCATATCCCAACTCTGAGGCATCGGCAAATCCTAAAATAGATTTATGACATTGTTTCGATGAGAAAACGCATCGAGGGATGCGCAATTCCTCTAATATGGGTAATTCAGAACAAAATTCGTTCCAGGATTCCGCAATCATCTGTGGGACTGGTTCATCCCAATCTAACTTTAAAGTCCACAATTTTTGCAACATAGACTTGGCTTTAAAAATAACAGGAGCGAGGTACCCCAGAGGGTCATACATTTTCGCTATAGTGGACATTATGCCTCGCTTAGTTAGTATAACTTCATGAGGGCGAATATTATAAGCAATACAATCTCGCATTGGGTCCCATTTCATTCCCAGTACTTTAATACACGGATTATCCGTATCCGCGAAGCAAATAGGAGTCTCTTGAACATCATGCTGGATATGTGATATTAACTCTTTCGAATTACTTGACCATTTCTTTAAGGTGAACCCTCCCTTTTTCAGTAATTGCACTAACTCCTTTTGCAGTTGTATGGCGGCTTCAAAGGAATCAGCGCCGGTAAGGATATCGTCGACATAGATTTCATTTAATAAAGTATAAGATGCTAGTGGATAAGGAGAACCTTCGTCAGACACTAATTGTCGTAACGTACGTATAGCTAAAAAGGGGGAGCAAGCCAATCCGAAAGGCAGACGGTTCAATTCAAACTGTGATAAAGAGTCAGAACTGTTGAACCTATACAGAAAATGTAAATATTGGCGATCCTCAGGATGCACCAAAATTTGTAAATACATTTGACAAATATCAGACGTAATTACAAAACGATATTGTCTGAAGTTTAATATTACATTTTGAATGTCTAATTGGAGTTTGGGACCTACTAAAAGTTCATCATTTAATGAGCCTAGTTCTGTTGACGCGGAAGCATCAAAGACAATTCGCACTTTGGTAGATGAACTTTCTTTTAGTCACGAATAATTTGGGAATACTCGTTTTTTAGAGAGGGATCTTTATCTAGGCGGTACTCAAGCCTCCGGAATCGTTGTGCAGCCAATTTATATGAATCGCCCAATTGGACAGAAGTTGGCTCTTGGAATGGTGATTTAATCATGTACCGTCCAGTTTCGTCCCGAGAGTGATTCTTAACAAAATGCGCCTCACAATGGATCTCTTCTGGACTATGACTAGACACCGAAGGTACCGATTCAATCTCCCAAAATTTCTGGATGAGATGATCTAATGGTTCCTTCTCAGTGGAAGGGTTTAAGGTCATTAAAGTCATAAAGGGGTTTGAAACTTCACAATTTATTCCCATTTTTCCTACTACAATCCATCCGAAAATAGTGTTGATAGCATTAGGGTATCCGTTTTTGGAAATTATTGATTCTCCTAAAAGAATTTCGCTAAATAAATCTGCCCCAAGGAGAAAATCTATCTTTCCGGGTTTCCAGAAGAAGGGATCTGCTAATTTATAATTTTCAAAATGTTTCCTTACATCAATGGGCACAGGGAATACCGGTAATTTTTCCGTTATATGCGGTACAATAACAGCGTTGGTTCTTAATTCTAAAGATGAATCCCTTGGAGTAAGGATACAAGATACTTGGTACTTTCCGCCCTTAATGGGCGTATCGGCAAATCCACTAAGTTTTTGTGGGTTGGTTACACAATGTAAACCTAATGCGTTAGCACAGGACGTAGTTATGAACGACCTCTGTGATCCACAGTCTATGAGGACTCGAATTGGGAATAATTCCTCATTAATCTGGATATTCGCTATAGCTGTGCCTAATAGAACATTAATTTCTTGGGCACCAGAAGTGGAAAAGATAACTCCCTTTTCACTTTCTGAAGTAGCGGGTAGTTTTGAATGTTCCAATCTATCCTTAGGGGGTGGAGACGATCCCGAGTTAATTGTGACTCCACTTCTAGTTTGTTCATTCGACTCAGTAACATGAGTTTTAGAGACGTTTCGTTTGGAAGGCTGACTAATAGTAGACAATTCACTCCTTGAAGAGGAGAAATGTAAAAGGGTATTATGTTTCTTATTACAATGTCTACATAGTTTAGTAACGGGACATTTGGAAGAATTATGAGCACGTAAACAGTTAGAACATAATTTCAAACATTTAATGCGTTCAAAACGCTGATAAGGAGTGAGGGATAAGAATTTTGTGCACTGATACAAGCGATGATTGCCCTTACATAACCGACAATTATTTGATGAATTGAAACCTTCAGTGGACATTAAAACTTGTTTAGAAATTTTATCATACTTAGCTGAGGGAACTGATGAAGCTATCCCAGTAGCCATTGTCATCGATTGGGCCTGCAGCATAACACGCTCCTTATGAATAAATTCTGCGAAATCTTTAAAGGTTGGAATTGATGAGTGATCAGAGAACTCCTGATCAAAACGTTCTCGAGTCTTCAGATCAAGTAATCTCATTGACAAGGACCACAGAATAACTCCAGCAGCATCGGGTAAATCTAAATTAAAAAACGCATTAGCACTCTCCAATACAACCTCAGAAAATTGCTCTAAAGCATGATAATTCCTTTTGGTTAAAGGTTTAAAGGTGAATACTTTATTCAAATAATTAGTTGCTTGAAGACGTTTACTATCATAACGGAGTGTCAATGCATTCCAAGCCTGAGCATAATCCTGGGAAGTAACAGGAATGGAAGAAATTGCATGAGCGGCAGAACCTTTCAAAGAAGACTTGAGATAATGATATTTCTGTATTGGACTTAATCTGATATTTGAATGAATTAAGGAAATAAAGGTATCTTTAAAGGAAGCCCAAGTAGTAATATCACCTGAAAATGTAGGTAAAGTTATGGGAGGTAGCTTTATAAAAGGTTGAGTTTCACAAGGATTTGAAACATTAGCAAATGGTATAGGACTTGAAGTATCAATATTTTCCCTTATGTTAAAAGATAAGGCTTCATAGTAAACACTTCGAGTGTTTATTCTTAAAGTACTTAATCTTTCTACACATTCGGCCCTTTCCAGAGATGACGCAAGTCTTATGGCTTCATTAACAAGTTTCAAAAATTTTTTATAAGTGTCGTCAATACGCGACAATCGCGCTTGAAGCAAGGGAAATTTACTTGGGTCACTTACAAAGGCGTGACCTACTGCTTTTGTTTCTTTTAGATCATCGATCAAGTCATTTACTTCATCTTCTAGATCACTTAATCTTAACTCTGACTTACTAGCATCACCTTTCGGAGGCATTATTAACTTTTAATGCAAAGAATTTGAAAAAAAACCTGAACACACAATGATGAGAAAATATCTGTCAAAATTTAAAGAAAGAAAAAGACAAGAGTAGTATGATTAAATATTACCTTATTATTTGTGAGTAAAAATTATTAATCTCTCAAACCGTCAACAACTCCACTGCCTAATAAAGGAAACGGAAGTGAATAAATGCTCTGTCTCACAAAGGGCACCTACTGTTCCAAAAGGAAAACACAGAAGTACATACCTATGGGCAAACATCAATACATATGAATAAACATTTTCACAGAGATTATTATATTTTTCTAACGAACATGACTATATAGCTGTATAATATATACAGTATGATTTAACTGAAAAATGTGTGTCTCTCGGACAGATCCAGCTCGACTACTGATTGGTTTGGAAGAGAGTTGCAGCCAGCGCGTGGACTTTGATTCCATACAATTACGAAACAAAAATATTATATAAATAGAATAAGTTCTACTTCTGCTGAACTCTGACTTTTTTTTATAAACTTTAACAAAGTAATTAGGTGTGTATTGCGGCAGACCAAATATCTTTTTGAGGAAGAAGCACTGTAATTTTTCAATCTCTTCGAATTGTCTGCATCCCCAAACTTGAGCCGCATAGCACATAATCGAACGCGAAATTGCATGAAAGAGTCGAATCTTTGAACTAAAACTCACATCCTTCTTACCATACCATAACAAGTTACCGACACTATTAAGTGCAAATTTAGCCTTGCTTAATTTTTCAGCTAAATGCTTTTTGAAATTTAAATTGAAATTAAATTTTACTCCTAAATAATCATATTCGTTAACAATATCGATTTTATGGCCACGGAAAAACCATCTTTCTCTATTTGAGATTTTACCAGCATTTGGTTTAAATATGAGCATTTTAGATTTCTTCAAATTAACATTCAAGTTCCATTTAGAGCAATAGTTGTCGAGATTCTGAATCATATGCCTCATGATAACATTATTGTCAGATAAGATGACGACATCATCAGCATATACTAACAATTTAATTTTAACATTGAATGTCTTGATACCACCATCAAGCTCACTACCTAAATCGTTCAGGAACAGACTGAAAAGGAGTGGGCTGATGAGGCACCCTTGTTTCAAACCCATCGACACCCCAAACTCATCGGTAAGCCCAAATGGGGTCCACACAGAAGTATTCGTTTGGAAGAACATTCCTTTAATCGCGCTTAACATTTTCGATGAGACACCCATATTAGCCAGCTTATAAAAAAGCGCATGCCTATCAATACAGTCAAATGCTGACTTGAAGTCGATGAAAAAAGCATACACCTTTTTATTAGACCCGTTTTGAGCCCATTTCAACCTTATGATGCTCTCCAATGAAAAGACATGGTCGATGGTAGAGTAACCTCGCCGAAAGCCCGCCTGAAACTCTTCCAGTATTCCTTCTGAGTTCACCCAGTTCATTAATCTGTTCTGCAATATACCCGAATAGAGTTTTGACGTAGTATTTATAAACGAAAGCCCTCGGTAATTCTCTAGTAATTCTGGGTTGCCTTTTTTATGTAAGGGGAATATTATTGATTGAACAAAGCTGTATGGCACAATTCCGTTGTTATAAATTTGATTAAAAACATTTACTAACTTTTCTAAAAATACCTTAGGTGCATTTATATAAAATTCATATGGGATTCTATCTCGGCCAGGAGCCTTATTTAACTTGGCTTTTGATACTGCAAAATTTAATTCATCTAAAGTTATTACCTTATCAAACTCCACATTAATCACATAAGGTTCAGCGTACGTTATAGTAAACCTATGCAAAGGTGGGTTTAACATCGTTTTAAAATACTCCTTAACTTCCTCCGGCTTGCAAGTTGGAAATATAAAACTATTTTTTTTTTTGTAATTATTAATTATCGACCAAAATTGTTTACTATGATTTATAAATTTTAATTTTGAAATTAAACTTTCGCTAAATTCTTTAAGTTTCCGTTTGCATACCTCTTTATATAGTTTATTAGCCTCTAAGTACAGAAATTTAATTAAACTGGAATTTGATTTATGAAAAACATTTAACAATTTAAATGACCTTTTCCTTAATGTTGTAACCAAGATTCTTTAAATGGCTTCTTAATTTTCGTATTTAATTTATTTTGTTTGTACCCAAGTTCAGCCGCTTGCCTAATACATTCCTTTAAATAATCAATTGAGTCATTAATAGCTGATGGCATATCAGATTTATCCCTTATAACCCGCTCCAATTTACTCTTAAAATTTTTCTTATCATTATCCGTGAACAACAATTTAGGCAGTAATAGTATAACGTTATTATTATTCTCATTTTTATCTGTTTACAAATTTAAACAAAGTTCAAGAGGCATATGATCAGAATACAACTGTGGCAAAATTTTAAATCTATGGACACTATCAAGTAATGGGTAGGGTACACAACAGTAATCTATGACTGAGCTGCCTCTCGTACTGATATATGTACACTCGCCTTCACAGTCATCAGTTGTTCGCCCATTTAATATACACAAATCATTATCCTCACAGAACTCTAACAATTTTTTACCTTCATTATTCAATATACTATCTAATATATAAATTGTAATCTATGGATGGAAAATTTCAATGATTTTTTTGAATTTTTTCTTACAGAATGTAATGAAAAACTGTATTTTAATTGGTGATTGTAATGCTAGGCTGTCTGATTTACAAATATTCTAAATCCAATGAATGTAATACAACTCAATAATATTTATTTTTTTATTGTTAACGTAATAAAGTTTAGAGAAGTGTTAGAGTGTTGAGAATCTTTAGTTCTCATGGACTTATATTATGGACATAATGTGGACAGTGATGTTTATTTTGTTCTTCACCATACTAAGCATTTTACTTTTCTTATACGCATAAAAATTTAGTTTCTATAAACAAAAGTTTTTCTTTTATGTTTTTTTTTTCTTTCTCAGTCTGTATTTGTATTTGAAATTAATATTTATATTTGAATGAAACTTTTGGAATTGTTTAAAGGCATAAATAAGAACATGTCTACCAAACTCCTGTTATGTACTATTTATTGTACAATGCAAAATAAATAAATAAAGTAACTAATTGAAATTAGCATATTTGTAGTTATAAACATGGCCACCAGATAACAACACCTACTGAGAAATCAATTTTGTTTATGGTTATATAGTTTGTCAATAGGTATCGCTACTTCCAAAGATTTGTTTTCCGAAATACAACTTCCCAAAGACGCATTTTAAACTATTGACAAATTTTTTACATCAGAGGATGGCGCTGTGATCGGGTGGCAAATTTTGGAACTACAATTCTGTATATCTAGAGGCTTATGCTTTCTAGCGGCAATTATTTGAACTACTACAAATTCTAGATTAAGTAAGTGCTGTTACCTGGCGGTGAATTCAGAAACGTTAATTTTATTCGTTTTTAACTATGTTTCTTTTTTATTTCAACTAAAAAGTAAAATTTGAATTTTTTTTGTTTGTTTTACAAGAATACAGTCCAAATTTTTTAGTATAAACTTCATCTACAACAATTACATTCTTAAAGCAGATAGAAATAAGAAAAATTTTATATTTGTTCCTTAGCTCTATCTTTTTTTATGTCTTTTATTGATTATTCAATTATTTGTTAAAGGGGGCTAATTGTGACTACTTTAAAATTAATTTATTTTCTCTCTTAGTAAGTTACATGTATTTATTATATTTAATACCGATTTAAAATATTCTTCCAAATAATTGTGAAGGGTGTTCTATCCCTAGACTTAAATTGTCCTGCAAATTGCCGTCACAAGCATTACTACTGGATTGATAGCTTGCTATCATACAATGCATTCTTATTAAGGTAAATAGTACAATCCTCACCTCCTTTATTTATCTGTATACATGTCCGCTAACCGTTTATTTGCAAATGAATTATACAATAAAGGAATGAAGGGAGATTGTTTTATCCCAGATTTCTTTTTCCTAAATCGCGGCAGTAGACTAAATAAATATAGGGATGTCAAATCAGACTATGAGGAAAAATGCAGACTTTATCAACAGAGCATCATTTTGATTAGGAACATAATTTTTTTCTTGAACAACGTTTATTTGAATCTTATTTTTCGCATTATTTATTTGTCTCAAAAGTTTTATTTTCGGAACTTCATCAGTCATCAGTTATTTCAGTGGTACTTTAGAGAAAAGCATATTGCTAATCAGTTATTTTAGTGATACTTTAGAGAAAAGCATATTGCTATTGTTCCTTCAGAAAAATGTGGGAAATAAAAGTGATAAAAATTTATATGTATAGATAGTATTCAACGTTTAAAGAAAATTGTTGCAGGCGATTTCGAGAAAATCACGAAAAAGTGAAAATCAAATGCAAGTGAAAGTTCTGGCAAATTGAATTAATTAACTGGTTTTGTTCTTAATTTGTTTGCAAAGTTAAGCCTTTGCACTTCTATGGCTAGTTCGCAACGCTCGCTCTAGCGGTTACGTCGCCCCGGACAAAAAGACAAATTGCCGCCCCTTCATTTATATATACACTATCGATCAGAAGTTTGGGATCAGTAAAAAAATTTAGTTATTTACTAAAATTCTTTAAAGAAAAATATAGTTACATTGTAATAAGAATTTTCCAGTAACATGATTTATGCATAATACCTCCCCCATTTAAATGGCAACTTTTAAAATAAATATTTTATTAACATAATATACCTCGAAGGATACCTTTATACACCAGGAGCCCTTCTGCGGTTGCGCAGTAGCCTCCATTCACGATTCTATCAAGGAATGATGGGAAAGAACGCCAGGGCAGAGGCAGGCTAAATTCTTTGTTAAGACATTTACCTACATTCACCAGGGATCTACTGAGCTATAGCTGAAGAAATTTAAGGATAATAGTGGGTCTACTAACTGGGTATTGCAGGCGCTGAACAGGCACATTCACCATTTACTACTAGCAGACAACGCGTTATGCCGTTTCTGCAGGGCCGAAGAGGAAACCCCGGCACACGTCCTTTGTGTGTGTGCCGGCCTGGCGAAGACAAGCTTTCTTCAACTGGGGACTAGCAATCCCAAAGCCACGAGCTTCATGACGGAGCTACTTTCAGCTTCGCTAGGACTGAGGGATATCATTCCCAGGGGACACACAATAGACCTCTCAATAGAGGTCGCAGTGGAATGAGGCGTGCCCTCCCCCGTCCAATCTAACATAATATACACTTTGCCCTTTGAGAAACAATTTACCTCTTGGATTTGTTAGTAATTCACAGAGAATAATTTCTTTAAAATTATTAATTCTGTTTATAGATTAGGACGTTGCATTGCTTGTCAACAAATTATTATTTACTTACTTTTTATCCTATTTTATTTAATTGGGATTAGTTCACTCCTTGAGCTTCATGGTTTACGAGTATATCTTCACGGTTTACGAGTACATCTTATTGCAACATTGATTTTTCCTCTTTTGAATTAATACAAAATGGGCAAAGTTAAAGAAGTGAGGGTTGCTATCAGAAGTGCCATTTGAACTTTACATAAAATAGAGAAATCAGAACGAAAAAAAACGGCTGAACTTGAAATTTCAAAAAATGGTGTTCACCGTGCTATCAAACGGTTTAAAAAATATGGTGATCATGATGATTTACACCGCTCCGGGAGACCAAAATCAACAACCACAGGTGAGGATAAGTTCATTATTTTAGGAAGTAAAAAAAACAGATGACTCACAGCTCCAAAAATCAGAGGGGAAGTTATTAAAACAAGTTCGAGGCTAATTCTGCCTCAACTGTTCAAAGGCGACTTCGTCAAGCGAACTTTAATACGAAGAGTTGTCATGCTGAAACCATTATTAAAGGATGCAAACAAGAAGAAACGTTCAGAGGGGGCTTGAAATACAAAGACTTCACAGTGAAAGGTTGGAGGAACCTTTCAGCTCAGAAAAACTACATCCACAATGCATAATACCCACCGTAATGAATAGAGAGGGCTGATTAAGGGAGAGGGGAGAGGGCTTCTCGGTCATGGTTTGAGGATGTTTTTCAGCCTATGGAATAGGTGATCTCATCCGTATTGAAGGGATAATGAAAAAAGATAATTATAAAAGCATTTTAGAAAAGCACGTCTTACCCTGCGGTCAGCGATTGATTGGGAAAAATATCATTATGCAACAGGACAGTAACCCTAAAAATACTTCCAAATTATGTAGGCAATACCTTAAGGAAAAAGAAGATGAATATGTGTCAATATGGTCTGGCCTCGTAATTCCCGGCCGTGAACCCAACTGAACTTTTGTGGGATGAACTAGATGAAAAAGTTCGTATCAAGTGCCCTAATTCTCCAAATGCTCTGTGGCAGATACTGTATAGTGTGTGGAGTAATATTGAATTCGAAACAATCAATAAATTGAGTGAGAGAATGCCTAGAATATAAGAGAAGTAATTGAGCGGAGAGGTGGTCACTTGATGAAAAAGCCAATTAGTCGAAATTTATTTTTGGGAAAGATTTAGACTTTGTAATGAATTTGTTATCGGTTATATTATTGTATATAGATTAAATATAACATTTTTGAATTTCTGACATTTTATTTCATTCATAACAAATCATTAAAGTAACAAAAATAAATATAATACATTTTTATTCTAGGTGGTCCAAACTTTTTACCAGCAATGTATATATTTGTTTAAACAAGTCTATGCATGTTCAAACACAAACTGAAGCAGCACTCTGCGTGGTAATGCTATTCTGTTCAGGGAAGTATATGCTTGTCCAATCAAGTTCAAGCATCGTCCTTTACAAATTGCGATAATTTTTCAATAATAAAGTAAATATTTTTAGCTTCCTTTAATAGCACATCATCAATAAAAATATTATATAATAAAAATACGACTACTGCCGCCACACGCCCCGCACTATAACTTTTTTTTTTTTAACGAAGAAAAAATAGATTATATTAGTGATAGGTATCATTAAGTGAAATTTGTGTATTTAACACAAAAATATTTTTCCCACACTTACAGCCAAAATGGCGCCCCGGACAAATGTCCAGGTTGCCCACCCCTAGAGCGGGCTCTGACTGGACCAAATATCTTTCTTAAAATCCTTCTTTCAAAGACGAGTAGCTTTTGCTCTGTCGCTTTGGTCATGGTTCAGCTCCATACGTCAGAACTGGGCGCTTTGTACAGAGTACATTTTGTGGTCCTGGATAAATTACGGTTTTTCATGCACCTCAGAAGCCCATTTAATTATTCCCAATGAATCTATAATTATGGACTCCCCCATATTATTCAGATTTTCCTGATCAATGTCTACCTCCTTGAAGAAGTCTAAGGTCATCCTCGGTATGGTGCCCCTTGACCTAAGCCAAAGTCCACGGACCTGAAATTCTCTTTCCCCAAATTGCTCCCTGAATTTTTCCTGGTAGTAGGGGGTACACTTTTCATAAATGGACTTCTTCTCAAGGTGGAATGGTCACGGCCTAGTGCTCATCATTATTCTCATACTGTAGGCAATTATCAGTGCTTCCTTTGATACTTTTTTTGAATGCTACAGTATCTACATACCTTGTTGACCCTCGGTGTTGCCACACATCTCCAGAGCAACATTCCTAGCCATCAGTTTGCGCTTTACTCGGTGGTGGTGCCGCATGACAAGAAACAATTTACTTGGGCAATTGCCCAGCACGTGAGCTGGTGTATACACTATCTGCATCTACTGCCTTTTATCTTTAATATCATTAATATTAATGGTGGATATCATCACTTCCAAATTCCACCCGCGTGTGTGATGTTTACCAAAATAACATGAAACTCCATTAATGTGTGTGTAAACTTTGTTTACCATTTTCTTAAAAAGAAAGGAATAATGATCATTATGTTTCTATGGGAAGACTCTATGTGCCCTGCGTCTCTAGACCTACAAGCCCATCCTCCCCAACATATGCCATATCCAGGTAGGAAATCATACTCCTTCTATCCACTTGAGATTTGCGGCTGACTGACACACAGAACATAAGGGGAAAAACAGCTATGCTCTTCCACAGATTTTCTGTTCTGAGCAAAGGTTCTAAAACGATTCCCTAATACATAAGCAATCTATAATAAAATGATTTATAGATTATAGACAGTTTTTCCCTCTGCTTTACAAACTCTACAATTGGGATCCAGTAGAAGCATTATTACTTCAGATACTTCTGTAAACTAGAAGTTCTATCATGAATCCAACCACGACTTTAAGAGAAGTCTGTGAAAGGCTCAGGAACCCACTTTTGATCATTACTCGTTACTTACTTCTTTCTTTTTGAAGACGATAGTAATAAACAAATAAAAATACTTCATTCAGGATGAGATGAATTTAGGCTAATGATACCCACGTGAAATTAATTAGCCTAAGTCCTAAAATATGCTTACTTTTTGGATAATTCTTTCTACAAGTAGAATGAAATCATAAGATAAATTATTGCTGAAAAGATCGTCAAAGTGGAAAGCATGCATCTTTTCCTTTAAGTCTAATATTGTGGATTTACTTCCATTATCAGAGCTGGTTCATCAAAAGTCTGAATAGAGACACTGACTTACTACACTCTTTAAAATTTCTGTCACTCCGAATAATTGATTATAACCATTATTAACTTACAATCAGTAGGTGCAGACGGAAATTTTTTATGCTTGAAAAAGTGGGTCTCTACAGCGTCACTATATAAACTTGATGAACCAGATGGAGGCAAATCCGAAACCGTTCAGAATTAATGAAAAGAGACGTGCAATATTGGAATGTGAGCTAATGTCAATATTTGTGAACATACCAGTTTTGGGGAATTTTTTTCTTTGTACGATTTTTCAGTCATTACTCAAACCGTTCACTTTAAAAATGTCTTAGAAATCAATAAAGGTTTACCACATTTATTTCAAACATATTTCTGAGTAAATTATTTTTCATAGGCTCTGGAGGAATATTGACGTTATTTATTCTAGTAAACTACATTTAAATTTAAGTTATTTACATTTAAAGAAGAAATATATTACTGAAAACTATTAATATCACCCATTTAAAATAACTCCTATAAGATTCATTAGTACAAAACGTCACCACAAGACAACAGCACTTATCAAGAAACTGTCAATGTTAAAATTGTAGTTATAAAAATGGCCATTAGATAGCAACATCTAGAAGCAACGTAATTTTATTTATAGTTAATCAAATAACAAATGGAATTTTAGGAGGGAGCGATCGACATACCAGTGGAAATGAACTTGTTACACCTCAAATCCAGGGAGGTGGTAGATGTACATTAAAAGGCCCGACAAGCAGCAGTGGAGAAGGGTAGGGTCCAAAAAAACTAAAATAAAATTATGGGATTAATCAGGAAACTAACGGAAAGGAAATAAATGAGTAAGGGGAAGGAGTAAACTAAGTAAAATAAAATAGAAAAAAAAAGGAAAGGAGTTGCAGAGAAGCAATAATTATTTCTTGGTTTTGTGAAAATAGTTCCCTGAAAAAAAAATTAATTAAAACAAACAAGTACCACCAACAATAAAATTGAAGAGAAGAAAAAAAAGGAAAACAAAAATACAGACGTGAATACGTACAGACAATTACAATTTATTATAATATGCCACTAGAAACAAAAACCATTCTTAGAAAATTTAAAAAAAAAAAATACACAACCAGAAAAAAATATCACAGAATCCTCTTGTGTAAAGATTAAAAAAAATTATACTTTAAAGAAAAAAAAATATACTCGAACCAAAATATTATATTAATTAAAGAAAATTACTGTATTTTTCAAATACGATTACTACAAAAGGTGGTGGCGGATGAATAAATATACAAAAGAAACTCCTTTTGTCTGTACTAAATTACTTCTCTCTTTAAATTTTTAATGAAATGTCATATTAAAACTAAATTCAAGTTTCATGAATTCATTTTAGAAGTTCACTTAATTAGATTAGTTGTTTTTGATTGAATTAAATTAATTCAATTCATCGATCTTTTCTTTGATTTAGGCAGGCTTAGTAGAATGACTGTATAAATACAAAAAGTACCTGCTATAGTTACAAAATATGTTTTAAGAAAATATGAAAATAAAATGAAACGAATTTTTATATCTAAAAAAGTAATGCCTATTTTTTCAGGCGGGCTTAACGTCCAACTACCAAATTAGGTGTCGCGGACGGGGGCGGAAGCACCTACTTTACTATTAACATTTTTTAAACAAATATAAAATTTAGCAGTTATACGCTGGACTCGAACTGGGGTCCTCCCACTTACAAGTCCGTGCTCATAACCACTACACCAACACCCGCCCCTTTTTATATCTATATGGTTGTTATATATCTATTCGTTACTAAAATCTATACATACTTTGTTTATTTTTAAATAATAAAAATGTATGTGAAAGTTCAAATTATACTCGCTGCGAGAGTCGACTGAATTTTCCACCTTGTGGTCGAGTTTCCTCTTGTTGGACGACTGGAAAAATCCCCTTCTTTTAGGTGTTTCGTCAGGCGCAAATTTCCAACACCTTTTGACGACGACACAATCACCAACACCGCTTTTCATTAATTTAGAATGAAAAGTAAAATAAATATCCGCCTAGGCGTAATGAGAAAACCTCAAACTTAGTGGAAAAAAAATTACGCAAAGCAACAACCGCTCTGCAGTAAGCCTCACAGCGTACTACTTTCTTATCACCACGTACACACAGGCGCGCACCTATTTATTTGTAACTATTGTTCCTATTATTACTTTTGATAGTTTGTTACAATAGATGTATACAAGTATTGGCTACATTTTGTTTTTATTTTATTTTTTTCCCTTTCTCTCTCAACTAAATTTTATTTAAAGTTATATTATAACTTCCAAAACATATCATAACATCTTCGGAACATCCATATTTAAAGTAGAGAATAAGAGTAAATGTAGCACTTACAGAGGTATATGTGAATTGAATCCCGATGAAAATGTTGGGGAAATTAATAAGAAACCGTTTAGAAGAATCATTCCATACGTCACTAGAGTAGTGCAGCTTCACAGCAGGAAGGTCTACCATTGAACATATTTTTATGGATAAGAAAACTGCTAGAAAAAAGCGAAGCTCGTTCAAAGGATGTGGAGATGTTATTCGTAGATCTAGATAAAGCGTATGACAGCGTGCCACGTACCCAAGATGAAGGAACATGCGAACTTCTATTGAACACAATAAATCAAATTTACAAATAGAATAGGTGTAGAGTAAGGAATGGAACTATGCTATCTGAGAAGTTTGTAACCAACAAAGGCCTATTGCAGGGATGTCCAATGTCCCCCATTCTATTTAAAATATATATTCACGTCACTCTGAAGGAATGAAACAAAATGTGTACACCAATGGGTATCAATCAGTTATAGACTGCATCTGCTCAGTTTAATTTTTACTGATGATGAAGTGATAATAGCCCAGGATCAAGAGGATCTAGAATATATGGCAAGGAAGGTGATAGAATATTACAGATAATGTGGACTGAACATCAACGCCAATAAAGCGAAATATGTGTCAACAAAGAACGCAGATGATCTTATGATTGGAGATTTAAGAAATAAAACGTGGAAAATTTAAATATTTGGGCTCCATCATTAGTGAAGATGCTTCTCCTAGGGGTGACATATTAGAAAGAAATATAAGTGCTAAGAAGGTGATTGGCATGTTACACCCCGTACGTTGGAGTGTAATATTCAAAACAGCAAGAAAAAATTTATTTATAATAGCTTGGTCCAGAGCATACTACTGTATGTTGCAAAAACCTGGATGTTAGATAAGGCATTAAGCAACAAACGTTTAGCCACTGAAATGGATTTTGGTACATCTAGAATAGAAAGGAAAAGAAATGAGGATGTAAGGAAAGAAATGGATGTTACATGTACAGTGTTGCAAAAGGGGAGGAAAAGAAATTGAGATGTTTTGGCCATGTTAGTAGAAAGAAGGAAGGAAGTTTGGCCGAAGAGATCCTGAAATGGGAAGCCGAAAGGCGGAGAAGAAGAGGCAAAACCAGGAAGCGTGGATGGCAGATTAAGAGAGAGAGAGCATCGACGGAAATGGGCTTAGAGAGTAATTCGGAGGATCGAATTCTGTGAAAAGAGAAGTTAAAAGAATTGTTGGAAATTCTCAGCCCTGAGGAAAATAAAAAAAATCTGGTGTAACACACGCACACAACTTTCTATTACTCCAGATTTCAAAATAGTAAGTGACAAATTTTATAGTTAGTGCAGCAAATTTAATGAAATTCGTCGAAAACTGAAAAAACTGTTCAGTAAAAGCAATTACTATTTTACTGGACACTAATTTTCATGAAACTCGGAATTTTGGCCATCTATTTATTTCTAATTAATTTTGTTTGGATGGTAGAATTGTATAATCAACTTGATAGTATTTTAGACGTAAAAGCGCACTTTCGGTGATCCGATTTTTTTTTAAACTCAGAAATTCAACAACACATTTAATTCTAATTAATATTATTTAGATGACAGAATTGTATAGTAAACTAAAATAGCACTTTAGATGAAAACCTAACCCAACCCTCCCCTCCCCAAAAAGTGCCCTTAAATGAATTTTCCCAGAGAATAGTTTAAATAAAAGTTGCAGTTTTTACATCTATAGTTAATATGGCAAGTTTGAAGAAAATATTGGAGCCATTTTTGAGAAAATCGCGAAAAAGTAAAAAAAAAAACATTCAGGTAAGGAATTTTGACAGATGACCGGTTGAGGAATTTTGACAGATGACCTACTGTCGGATCCCATGGTGTTACCTAGACGGAATATCAAGTTTACGCTATCTACGATTTTTCGGTTTGAGCTGTTCACCTACACATACACACATAGACCATTTTCTAAAAACCAATTTTTTTGACTCAGGGAACCTCAAAACGGATATTTCCGGTGAAAACTCGATATCGAACATTTGGCAAGATTATACTCCATCTAGGAGTAAGAGAAAGTAAAAAAAGTTACCAAATTTGCCATCAGATGTCACCACCTCACCGGGAATTAGTTTTTTATGTTCACAAATATTACCACAAGATGTCTCTACCTACTGGGAAAGTAAAATTTGCCGCGACTTTAATTTTTGAACAATAAAACTGTAAAATATCGGGATTTGTATTAGGTAATCAGCTGTAGCGCTGCAAAAGAGTGAAGTCATGAATAATTTTACACGACCAATTTTTAAGCAGACTAACAAAATAAAACTAAAACAAACTTACCACAAGACCAAGAAGACAGTGAACATCATGAAAAACTGTGGCAATTCAACTTTTTTTTTTTTTGAAGAGGGGCCCATGCACTGCGACCTTTCGATCTACTGTGCTATGCTCCCTGGGTGCAGCAGGTTGTTGCCCACAGCACCCGAATAGATGTCCTAACTGAATATCCGTTTTACAAAACCTCCATCACTTAAGATCCCTGAAGAATCCTAATACCCTGGCAGGCTCTAGAGAGGGTATATCCCCCTCCACCATCAGGTAGCTACCCAGGTTCTTGAAACTTGTCTGAGTGGCAGCCTCACAGTCTGTTAGGAGATGTAATGGAATTTCCTCCAGCTTCCCACTAAATATGCATGAGCTGTCACTTTCCAAACCCAGCTCCACCAAATGTGCTCTAAGTCGGCAATGCCCCGTGAGGGAACCCGTAAGAACGCGGAGCTTTTCTTACTCAAGCCGATGATGGCCTCCGATCTCCGTTGGTTATAATTTCCAGGCAGATCTTGGCCTGCCGGAAACCGGGGAGGGAGTACCAGAGTTGCGATCTCCTCGCCTCCTTCTCCTCCCTAAGTTCTTCCAACAGAAACTGTCGCCGACCCCACAAAAAGGTTCCGGCCCTAGAAGCGAGGTTGTAGCGCCTATCTGTGCCAGGGCGAGGATCATCCTATTCCCTTCAAAGACAAACATTCCCCGGCACCCACCAAAGGGTAACTTTATTCCTTCTCCTAGGTTATTAAGTTTACTTAGGCATTCGCAGACTATTTTAGAGCTGATAACTGACGTACTCAATGCTCTAATGGCTGCTTGACTATCGGAAAGGATTACAATCTTCTGATTCTTATATCCCCTATCAAGATTAAATTCAACGCATCTTCCAATAGCGTATATATCCGCCTGGAAGATGCTGGGAAATTTACCCATGGGTTCCAAGTGCTTGATCCTTGGACCAACCACCCCCGTCCCAGTCCCCTCGAGGGTTTTAGACCCATCACTATACCATTTAATGCCCAACAGAGCGGATCCTTCGCTCTACCCACTTTTGGTGCCCATCTTCAGAGAGAAATATTTAATGAAGCTGTATTATTTCTTAATCATGCTATCTTTAGGGAGGTGCCAGGTAAGGGGGCCCAAAGGTGAAGATAACCTCTCCCCGAGCCTTAGACCCCCTCTCACCACCACCAGGCGCAGAGGTGACAGATTGAGGATAACCTCAATCCCGGCGGTGGGACCAGTCCGTATAGCATCCGTCTACATAAGCATGAGAGCCGCTGCATCTCGTCAAGAGTCCTCCTTGACTGCCTTGGTCTCCTCACCACTGCGCCTTAGGTGAGGACCGGTCTCTCCATCATGGTGTACATCCATTGTATGATACGGGGGGGGCATCCCCAGTACCTGCTCGCTATCCTTCTACATATCATGAAAGCGCCAGTGGCCTTACAATTGATTCAATATGTTTCTTCCATAGGAGTTGACTATCAAAAGTTATCCCTAGATACTTAACCTCCTTTTTCCACCCAATTCTGCTCCGGCAGCCGGATACTTTTCAGGCGGGAAGTGTTCTTTTCCTAGTAAAGGTTACGACAGTGGTTTTCGTTGAATTAATCTTCAACCCCACTGAACCACACCACCCACTGGTGACATCTAATCCCTTCTGTATTATGTCACACAGGGTTTCTTCAAACGTCCCTCTAGCAATTATGACGACATCATCGGCACATCCCTGACTGAAAATGCCGAGGTCCGTCAACTTGCAGAGGAGCTCATCCACCACCAGGCTCCATATTAGGGGTGACAAAAACCTCCATGATTCAACTTCATAGCAGACGACATCGACGAACACACATCAGCACCCCATCAGACATAATCAACCAAACGTCAGAGTGAAAACAGTAAGTACCATACTAATTTATTAATGTCACAAGTAAAATTGGTAAGAATAGACAATAGTGAAAAGGAAACAAAAAGAAAATCTTACAGAAATAACCACGAGACATTAAATCAAAATGCGTAAATTTTGGTGACGATCATCAAATCTAAAAGCTATAGGGTAACAGTTTTCTCACCCAAATTGTTTTTACTCTGAAAGTTTTAGGTTCTGAAATTACTTTATTAGTGGTTTATATAAAATTATTGGAGCATTTTTGTACATTTAATTTAATATAACGTAATTGGCCAGTATACATTGTTCAACATTGAAAAATATTCGTGAAATAAACTGATAAAACTAACAGGGTTTTGGTTTGTCGAATATGGGGATAAGTTATTGCTCATTTTTTTGGGGGGTACGTCTCTCTGATTTCAGGACCACTGCTTATTCCTGTGACTTGTCAGTTTTTCTGCAAGTGATATTTAAATTCTGCCCCCTTTGGTTAAGGCAATAATGTAGAGTTAGTACCGCCAAACGGCGGGTATACTCCCGTCGCCCCCTGTTAGTAGACAATCTTTTTAAGTAGAGCTCTCCATTGATTTACTAACAGTATTTTATTCCGTTCATTTTTATTTTAAATATTTTGTTTCCCATCCAACTTTATTTTTTGTAACTCACTATTCATTTCAAAAACAAAAACAAAATAAAAAATTTTTAAAACAAAAAAGCAGAACGTGAGAGAATATAAAAAAGTTTGGTTTCAAACTTCCTCGCTCTCTATATACATTTTTTTTTTTATATTATTTTTTTTTTTTATATTTTTCATTTTCAACAGGGAGAAAAGCGTTCCCTTGGCGACCCCTTTACGTAATTACTGCTGTGTCTCTGAACTTACTGTAGAAACAAGAGGGGCAGACACCGAAATATGCAAAGAAGTTTACGACAGAGAATAAAAATTGAGAAGAGAAACCTTTTTTTTTTTTTTTAGGAATGTATTTAGGAAAAAAAAATTATGAATAAGTGAAAGAAACCTTGCAGCTAGCATATTTACACCATGGTTTTTTGACCGACAAAACAATAGGGAACTAAGCATACACATACATACACAAAAAAAACATTATAATGTAAGGGACAAACACCCCTTTGGCTAAAGAGTTACTAGTTACTGTGTATAGAGCGAGCCACCTGTATATTAAAGTTTGTGCCAGTGTTGCCTTGCATATCATTAGAAGATTAGCGTACTCACTACTTAGTCATCATCAGTGATCAACATAAACCAAGGGTGAGAAGTGTTTTGCGTTTTTTCCAATCTTGGTTTTGTACTTATCTTAATAATGAATTTTTTTTTTTTTTTGTTCCTACTTCTATCTTCTCTTTCTTGTTTCTTTATACATCCACTAAGAGACCCCCCTCCTTACAAATTCCGTGAGAAAATAGCACTCGTTACGCATAATTATTAGGTTGGCAAGCATGGGTTGACTATAGTTTTTCTATCATATTAACTGCTCATTTTTTTTTTTTTCCTACTCTGTGTTAATGCTTAAAATTAAAATATTTTGAATAACGGCACAATAGGATAACTAAAAGTATCAACATAATAATTATTTTTTTAACATTTAGACGTCTGTCATTAGAATTTGTTTTTCACTAACCGTAATATGATAGCAATTAACTAGAAGTAATAGATAATAACATAGTGTGAAACACTCACTCGATTTTCCCTTAAAATAACTTAAATCAATAAAATTTTCTTTAAAAAATTGCAATGTTACAATGTTTAGTTGAACTGGCCATAAATTGATTCAGAAAAATGTTTACAAAAAAAAATCTGTTGTGAAACACTCACACAACTTTCCCTTACTCCTATTCTCAAAATTATAATTGACAAATTTTATAGTTAGTATACCAATTTTAATGAAATTCGTCGAAAACTGAAAAAAAAAAAAACTGTTCAGTAAATGCGCAATTCCGGTTTACTACTTTTCTTAAAACTCGGAATTTCGGCCATCTATTTATTTATAATTAATTTTGTTTGGATGATAGAATTGTATAATCAACTATGATAGCACTTTAGAGAAAAACATAACCCCACAAAGTGCCCCTAAATGAATTTTCCCAGAGAAATGTTTTAAATAAAAGTAGTAAATCTTTTTATGTGTAGTTTATATATGTTTCAAAAAAATCGTTGGTGTCATTTTTGAGAAAATTGCGAAAAAGTGAAAAAAAAAATCATTTAGTAAAGTGGTAAAGTAAACGCACTTCCGCTAATCCGATTTTTTCAAACTCGGAATTTCAACAACATATTTAATTTTAATTAACATTATTTAGATGACAGAATTGTCTAATAAACTGAAATAGCACTTTAGAAGAAGCCATAACCTCACCCCTACCGGAAAAGTACCCTTAAATGAATTTTTCCAGAGAAATGTTTCAAATAAAAGTTGTAGCTCTTTGTATGTTTAGTTGATCCAAGTTTGAAGAAAATCGTTGGAGCCATTTTTAAGAAAATCGCCACAAAGTAAAAAAAAAAAACAACTAGTAAAGTGGTACTTCCGTTTGGGGAATTTTGACAGATACTGTCACATCCCATGGTTATACTAAACGGAATATCAAGTTTCAACTTTGTACGGTTTTTTCGTTTTTTGAGCTATGCTATTCACATTCATACATACACACAGACCATTTGCTAAAAACCACTTTTTTGGACTCAGGGGATCTCAAAACGGATATTTCCGGTGAAAACTCGATATCGAAAATTTGACACGATTACAATACTTCTTCTTACTAGGTGTAAGAGAAAGTAAAAAAGGGTTTCTATCTATGCAGCAGGCATTCCAAGTTTTACAGAAAATCGTTGCAACCGGTTTCGAGAAAATTCCAAAAAAAAACTCAGAACATCTATTCTGTAAAATCGCTTTACCGGTTAACCGATTGTTTTTCTTCAAAACTTAATGCCTAAATGGAATACTAAGTTTGAGCTTCCAGCGACTTTTCGTTTTTGAGATATTCTATTAACACACACATACACACACACACACACACCCACACACACATGCAGATCATTCGCTAAAATAATTGTTTTTTCGTTTTCAGGGGACCTCAAAGCATTTATTTCCGGTGAAAACTCACTTGAAAATTTCTCACGATTGCAAGACTTTCTCTTATCAGGAATAAGAGAAAGCAAAAATTACGACTTTTAAGAGATTGTGAAATTTTTTTTAAATTTTGGCAGGTGTTTTATTGAAGATGGGGGGGTATGGTCTTTTACGTGTTTCTTATTTTATTTATGATTATATGTATTTATGGGATTATTTTTTTGACAGTAAATTAAATTGGTCGGAACATGTTAAGGCACAGCATCAAAAAGGCAATTATTTCCTTTTGGCAATGTCGAAGAATCGTAGGTAAAAATTGGGGGATTACTCCCAAGATGATGTTTGGGATTTGTGGTATGGTTATTAAACCTATGTTGTTATATGCGGCTGTGGTGGGCGTTGCATTGAGATAAGATCCGCTAGACTGCTGCTTGAGCATATTCAACGCTTGGCTTGTCTGGCGGTGACCGGTGCGATGCGGACCACGCCTACAGCTGCAATGGAGACTTTATTAGGAATTCCTTCGCTCTTTGTAGAGGTGAAAACTATGGCAATGAAAGCCTGTTATAGAATTAAACAGGCACGTTTTTGGCAGGGTAAGCGATATGGTCACTCTGCCATTCATCGCGAGAAGCTTTTGAAGATTCCTGTTATGCTGAAGACATTTGTTTTCGAGCATTCTTACAGTATCAGGTTACCCTCTAGGGAAGATTGGTCAAGATTGCGTCCGTCTAGCGATATCTGATAATTACTTCCGGTGTTACACGGACGGTTCCAGAATGGATGGCAGGTCTGGAGCTGTGGTCTATTTTGAGACCGGAGATCATTTGACAGTATCTCTTGTTGAATGGACCACGGTCTTCCAGACTGAGATTTATGCTATTCTTTGTTGTGTCTTGGATGAGAGGGTACGTAACACTAACTTAAAAGGTGTTTGTATCAGCTCGGACAGCCAGGCTGCGCTGAAGGGGCTGAGTTCCATGTGTCTTCACTTCCAGGTTGGTGCTAGAATGTTCTAAAAGACTGGAAGAGCTCTCTTCTCTGAAGGATGTGCTTCTCTGGGTGCCAGGTCACATGGGGATTTTTGGGAATGAGGAGGTGGATAGGTTTGCCAAATTAGGTGCCTCTCTTCCTTTCATTGGTCCAGAGCCTGCTGTTGGCGAGTCTTCTGGCACATGTCTGTCAGGCTTCCAGACATGGACAGCTTCACAGCATTCATCCTTATGGATTAGCTCAGTTGGTTTTCGGCACTCCAAAATGCTCATCGAGGGTCCGGACAAGGCTGTTAGTGAGAAGTTGCTGTGTTTTTCACGGAGCTCTCTCAGGCATCTGGTTGGATCTCTTACTGGACATTGAGTTTAAGGAGACATCTCTACATAATGGGGCTTATGCCGGATCCATTTTGTAGAGCCTGTGAGACAGAGGAGGAAACACCCATCCATCTTATGACTGATTGCCTGGGTTGTGAGGAAATTAGTTCAGGACCTTTGGTCGGAATAGGATATCTGTGGAAGAGCTTAGGCTTATTCGGACTGCGGCGAATCTTAGATGGATTAGATCCGGATCTGGATTTTTGTTCTAGACCCGGCTTGTTTGTTGTTTTTCTTGGGATAGCTATATGGGCCCAGTGAGGCTTTGGATAGCGTAGGGTTTCCCTCCTCACAGACAAATAATAATAATAATAATAATAATAATAATAATAATAATAATAATAATAATAATAATAATAATGGGATTATTTTTTAATCGGTTTAAGATTGTATGGTACTTTTTTGGTTGGGTTTTTGTGCTTGTATGAGATTGATATAAAGTCTTTAATTGCCTTTCTTCTGTTGCTCGTATAGGTTTGGTTTTGTGTGGTCTCATTTCTTTTAATTTTCGAGGTTTATGGGGTTCATTAATTTTGATAATTGGGTATGGTCTTTGTTCTTCTGGTCTTTTTTGTTTGGCTAATATTGTTTCTGAGCGTCTTTCATGGCGGAGACTAATTAATAAGGGCTTAATTGCTTTTATGCCTTCTCTTTCTTTGTTTTGGTTTATTTTAAGATCTAATAATATGGCTTCTCCTCCTTCTTTAAATTTATTGGGTGAAGTTATACTTATTAATAGAGTCATGGAGATCTATAAGTTTTATTTTTTTTTTGTTTTTCATCTTTTTTTAAGATGTTATAGATTTGTATTCTTATGTTCAGCATGGTTATATGTAAGTTTAAATTTAATTTTGGTTTTTTATTTACTTATTTTCACTTTCATATTTTACTTTAGGAAACGAAGGTCCTGATGTTGACAAAATTAATTGTCGAAAACTTGACTAAGAATTGTAATATTCTTTTGCTTCAAAATCTTGACCGAAATTACCTACAGAATACCAAGTAATTAATACGGATGTGCTTTACCAGCAACTAAGCGGTCACGTGTCGTATACACAACTGTTGTCAACCGGCCTTATTTGTTCACCGGAAGCTCATTTAATGCGCTCATCTGCTTATTTCTAAATGAGTTCACCGGTGACCTGGTGAACATTTCAGGGCTTCCTGTACCCATATAATCATTTATACAATATTAAAAACTTGTTTCTTTATATGGTAAAAACTTTAGTATTGTATTACATCTCACCTGCCATAACTTTTATCTCTCATGTCCAACTCTCAACAGAATTGGATTTACGATTTGAAAAATCAAATTTTTATCAAGAGAAAACAAATTTACCTACTTTTTCTCATATATTTTTTTTAAAACTTTAAACCACCGTTTGAAAGAATGAATATATATTACTTTCTCTTACTACCTAGTAAGAGGAAGTATTGTAATCGTGTCAAATTTTCGATATCGAGTTTTCACCGGAAATATCTGTTTTGAGGGTTCCTGAGACCAAAAAGTGTTTTTTAGCAAATGGTCTGGGTATATATATATATATATGTAAACAGCATAGCTCAAAAACGAAAAACCGTAGAAAGTAGAAACTTGATATTCTGTTTAGGTATCACCATGGAACCTGACCCTGCGTTATCTGCCAAAATTATTTAACCGGAAGTACCACTTTACTAGTTAATTTTTTTACTTTTTTGCAATTTTCTCAAAAACGGCTCCGACGATTTTCTTCAAACTTTGTATATCAACTACATATACAAAGAGCTACATTTTTATTTGTAACATTTCTCTGAGAAAATTCATTTAAGGGCACTTATGGGGTATTGGTGGGGTTAGGTTTTAATCTAAAGTACTATTTCCGTTTATTAGACAATTCTATCATCTGAATAATGTTAATTAGAATTAAATATGTTGTTGAAATTCCGAGTTTGAAAAAAATCGGATAACCAGAAGTGCGTTTACTTTACCACTTTACTAAATGATTTTTTTGACTTTTTCGCGATTTTCTCAAAAATTGCTCCGACGATTTTCTTGAAACTTTTTATATAAACCAAACATAACAAAGATCTATAACTTTTATTTAAAACATTTCTCTGGGAAAATTCATTTAAGGGCACTTCAAGGGGAGAGGTGGGGTTTATTTTTCTCTAAAGTGCTCTCATAGTTGATTATACAATTCTATTATCCAAACAAAAATTAATTAGAAATAAATAGTTGGCCAAATTTTCTGAGTTTCAAGAAAATTAGTAAACCGGAAATGCGCTTTTACTGAACAGTTTTTTTCAGTTTTCGACGAATTTCATTAAATTCGGTACACAAACTTTTATTGACAAAATAAAATTTGTCAATTATAATTTTGAGAACTGGAGTAAGAGAAAGTTGTGCGAGTGTTTGACACCAGATTTTTTTTTGTTAATTATATTTTGATTGTGTGTAATGTTTATTAGTGTAATTTTTTTGTAATGTTTTTTAGTGTAATTTACTGTGATTAGTAATGTGTAATGTTGTAATAATAGTAATTAATATTAAAAAAAAAAAAAAATCTGGCGTGAAACACTCAAAAAAAAACTCTTACTGTAGTTTACAATATTGTAATTGACAAATTTTATAGTTAATATACCAAATTTGAGGAAATTCGTCTGTATTTTTATGGAGAAAATCGCGAAAAAAGAATTTAAAAAAAACGGTTCAGTAAAAAACGCACTTCCGGTTTACTAATTTTATTGAAACTCGAAATTTATTTCCTAATTAATTTTGTTTAGATGTCAGAATTGTTATAATCAACTAAGACAGCACTTGAAATGAAAAATCACTCGGGTTTGGAAGATGGGTTTTATGTAACTTCAACACGGCGTACGGCTTGTTGGGCATAAATGATATGGATTTTTCGGCAGCTTATGGGGGTTTATAGTTAAGTACGATACGCCTTATTTACCTGAAAATTTTACAAGGATCCACCTCTACAGCTGTCGCCAGAAGTGCTGAATCTAAGGAGAAAGGAGTTCTGGATGAAGCTTACTTTCTTTTCTAAATTTTTTGAACCAGATCTGTGCAGCCCATGATCTGTACAGAGCCTACCCTCTCTTTGGAAGCGGCGTTTATGGCTGTAGCCTTTTTTTTAAAGTAGTGACGCAAAATCGCCCGAATATCTAGATTCAACTAGGTCGTTTATTAAATCGCGCAAATCTTTCCACAAGCTAATACAAGCATAAACTGAAAGTTAACCAGTGTTTTGTAAAGTAGAAGATTAAGAGAAACAAAAAACGCACAGACTTTTGTTACCTCACAGTATTAACTGAACTAAGAGAAAGATGCGTACGTCTTTTTACTTAAGATTTTATTTAATGGAATTGGAGGCGCTAAAATTGAACTCGATCAAAGGCACAAATGCACAAAGGCAGCCCCTCACTCTTAAGTGTGAAGAGAGGGATATAATTTTTAGGAAAAGTGGAAAATATCATAACCCAAAGCGAAAATAGCAGGAAATCCAAATGTGACTTACCAGTTTTTTAGTTAAATTTTGGAAGGTTTTGTTAAGTCAATATCAGAGGAAGTAACTTTTCAGTAGAAAGCCATTCAATAAACCATCCATATATATATGTCTATATTTATCCTAGTAACTGGGTTATATGGCCGCCTTAAAAGAACGTGTTCAATGTGTAATATAATAAATTAAAACTATACAATCACTCTATTTTTATATATGTATAATAGAAGTATCTAAATCCTTAAATTAATGAATTCATGATGATAATAATGACTATAGCCTTTATAAAGAAGGATTTACGACGCCTCGAATGGCCATAAAAAAAAAAACAAGCAACACTCAGACACTAAACAAGAGAACTTCTTCTTATATGTATCCCTTCTAAGATGTCGTAATACCAACCACTACCGTACTTTACCAGCTCTAACTCCTTCATCTCACTATTTAAGGTTATTACCTTCTTTCTCAGCTGCTCATCACATGACACCTTTACATATTTCATGGCCTTCCAAATAAATTGCAGTGTACTGTTTGACTGTTTGATATGTCAGCATTTTTTCTTTTTTTAACAATGAATTTCCATATAAATATATAAATAAGAGTGCTCTTGTTTTTATTTTATTTATTTTTTTAAATTTGCTACATGCACAAGGATAACCGGTTGACAAAATGGGATACATAGTAAATCCATGGAAGAGCATGATTAGTGTGCGGTTTGATAAAATACAAAAAAAAAAAAATCTGGTATGAAACACTCACACAACTTTCTCTTGCTACGATGTAGGTATAATTTAAAAAATTTAGATATACGAAAGAAAATAAACTTTATAAAGCGAGTATTTTTGAGGAAAATATAACCTCCCATCCCCCATAAAAACTGTTCAGTAAAGTTCAGCACTTCTGATGAATCGATTTATTTCAAACGCCACAATTTTGTCAAACTCATATTTCATTGTAATTAATATTAAGTAGATGATAAGATTTGTGTAATAAACTAAAATAGCACTTAAAAAAAGAAACATGACACCACCTTTCCCCATAAAAGCTCCCCTTTTTTTTTTAAATGAACTTTCCCGGAGAAATGTTTCAAATAAAAGTTATAGCTCATTATATGCGTAATTATTATTCCAATTTTAAAGAAAAATCGTTTGAGTAGTGTTCGAAAAAATTGCAAAAAATAAAAACCTTAAAAAGCCAATCAGTAAAGTGTTACTTCCAGTTGACTGAAGTCAAACACTCGCACAACATTCTCTTACTCCTGTTCACAAAATTATAATTGACAAATGTTATAGTTTGTCTACCCAAATTTAACGAAATTTGTCGAAAATTGAAAAAACAGTTCAGTAAAAGCGCACTTCCGGTTCACTAATTTTCTTAAAACTCGGAATTTCGGCCATCTATTTATTTCTAATTAATTTTCTTTGGATGATCAAATTGTATAATCAACGATGATAGCAATTTAGAGGAAGCTGTAACCACACCCCTTCCCTAAAAGTGCCCTTAAATGAATTTTTCCAGAAAAATGTTATTCTAATAAAAGATGTAGATCTTTGCATGTTTAGTTTATATAAGAAGTTTCAAGAAAATTGTCGGAGCCATTTTTGGAGAAAATCGCGAAAAAGTGAAAAAAAAAAAATCATTTAGTAAAGT